>WOXC01000468.1:0-15892 GCA_011680675.1 Gymnobelideus leadbeateri
AGAAACAGAATACTGCTCCAGGCTTCACCCAGGCTTAAGCATTCTGACTCTTTTACAATACAAGCATTCCCCAGAGTAAGGCAGATACCACAATTACTGGGTGCTATGAAGGTCATTAGTCACAGCACTTCCCTCTCTCCCTGCTTTCTCCCCTCTGCTTCTCTCTTGCTCTATCTAGTCCTTCTGCATTATTTTGGATAATAATCTTGGCAAAAGTCTATCTCTGCCTTCTCCCTAACAACCCCAATATGAATGAATTAAAGTTCACTAGTTGGCTAGAAAAGTTACTACCATATGATGAACTTTTCAGGAAAAATGATTCTTTAAGTTTAATTTTAGCTGATATTTTCAGTTTTTATATTACCATCATTTCAAATCTGTCTCTTGGCCCTATACAGGAAGCTATCCCATGTAATAAAGATTTAAAAAGAGGAAAAAATGAGGAGTTCAGTAAAACTGAAAGCAGAGTAGGGAAAATACTAGATTTGGAGTCAAAGGACTTGCATTATCCTACTAACATTGTGTAACCTAGCATGAGTCGCTCCTCTGGACTCCAGTGAACTATAAGGTTTCTAAAATATCATTCCATTCTAAAGGTATGATAATAGTAACTAAGTAACACAGTAGGCAAGTCTGACAGCATATGCAGTGTTCCACAACAGTAACCCCTCATCCTACTAAGAAAAGCCAGCATTTTCCATCTTGTAGATAAATGTGGTGATTATGATTCAATAGTGTTTCTTTTGTTCTATCTTTCATTTTGTTATTACTATGCATATGGTTTTCCTGGTTCTGCTAAATTCCTGCTGTATCCTTGTCCTTGTTGCTAGGCAAATTTGGAAATCTACAAGTAGATATAAAAGCTGTAGCTTTTTTAAAATTAATTTATTAGTTTAGTTTCAGTTAACAAGATTCAATTCCATAGTTCCTTGATTTTCAAATTTCCTTTCCTTCCCTTCCCCCTCCCCACACGACAGCATATAGTCCAGTATAGGATCTGCAAATGCATTCATACTAGACATTATTCCAATTACAAAGGCATATTGTACTAGGTGGGATGAAAGATGGTAAGGAAGAAATAAAACCAAACAATGAGAAGAACAAGATCATTTAGTTTGCTTCCATCAGGATTCAGGCTCAGTTCTTTCTAGTTATATCTCTGGATGGCGCATTTCTCACTTTCTTGAGTCTTTTGGGATTAATTTATATCACTGCATTGCTGAAAAGAGTCCAGTCTGTCATAGTTGGTCATCACAGATATGGTATGTCTATGATTGTATACAAATTTCTTCTGATTCTACTCTTCTCGCTCAGCATCAGTTTGTCTAAGTCTCTCCAGGTAATTATGAAATCCGTCACCTCCTCGTTTCTTATAGCACAATAATATTCCATTGCATTCATATACCACATCTTGTTTAGCCATTCCCCAATTGATGGGCACCCCTTTAGTTTCCAACTCTTTGCAACCACAAAAAAGGCTGCTAAAAATATTTTTGTACATATGGGTCTTCCTCCCACTTCTATGATCTCTTTGGGATATAACCCTAGAAGTGGTAGCTTTTTTAAAAGATAAGGTATATTTCTAGGAGCTCATATTGTGGTGACAAAGAATTAGAAACCAAAGGGAGGCTGATCAATTGGGGAATGGCTAAACAAACTATGGTCTATGATTATAATGGAATTGTGCTATAACAAATTCCGAGTAGGATGATTTCAGAAAAACATGTAAAGATTCATATGAACTGATAAAAAGTGAAATAAGCAGAACCAGAACATTGGATACAGTAACAGACTATTGTATAATGAAAAACTATGAATGATTTAGGTAATCACAGCAATACAATGATCCAAGAAAATCACAAAAGATTCATGATGAAACAAGCTATAGGCCTCCAGAAAAAGAACTGATTTTGACTAACTATAGACTGAAGCATGCTAATATCACTTCCTTCCTTCCTTCTACTGCTTCCTTCTTTTTTTGAGACTTCTTGTTCAAAATGACAAAGATGGAAATGTTATACAAAAAGGCACCAATATCACCTATACAGAATTGTGTACCTTCTCAAGGAAAGAGGGATTCAAAACATTTTTTAAAATATTTAAAAATTGTTTTAGCATGTATTTGGGGGAAAACAGAATATTATAAAACATAAAAATAAAAAAATAAACTAAGAAGCATTGGCCTACTTTGCTATGGTAGTAAATATATAACAAATAGCTACCCAGAAAATACAAATAACCCACATACTTTTCAGCTCAATCTGCATTATTTAAAATTTTCTCCATCACTTTCTTAAGTGTAGACAGGAGGGAGGATATGAACGAACTCTAAGTGGTTTCTTAAGCCAGCTCTGAAATCAGACACTGGGCTGTAGAAGTGCAGAATAATCGGGGGCCAGGCAAGACTGTCAAGACAATCCATTTATTGATACCATAAGCAAGGTTTTTATAGAGTAATAAGACAAAGAAGGTAACTATAGGTCACTAGGCTTTCCAATACTGATTTGTTCAGGTTCAAGATGCCAGACAATTATGTCAAGTAGGCCATGATAGTAATCATGTCCTTGATGTTTCCATACACATGAATAGTATCTAAAATGTATTAATAATCATAAAAGGCAGCTAACACCTTCTGGCTAGAATCCCAAAACAGAGCAGAGCCCTGGATCTCAGGATATCAAGTAGGCTCTGATTTACAGCAGCATCACAAAGAAAAACCAGGGGTGAACAATACAGACTGGTTGCATCACTGAAAAACATGGAGCTAACTTATCTAGGACCAGCCTGATTCCTAGATCAGATGTTTGGCTCCCTTCAGGAGGAACCTTGAGTGTAGCCTTGGGGTTGAGTCCAACTTTTATGAAAGAAAAAATAGACAAACAACCCTGAATCACTGCTTCATCAAAAGGAGCCCTGCTATGCATGCTTGGCTAGGGGAGAGGTATATTGGTATATTTTTATCACCACATTTATATTTAATGCACAATAGGGATTAGAACAAGATTAATGGGACAATGATACCAGTTATAAGAAATTTCAAGTTTTATTTTTAACTGATCTAATGTAAATTGGAATAGAAAAACATTTTTAAAGCCACATTAACTAAATGATAAGAAAATCAGAAGGCAGATGCATTCCAGTTTTCTGCAAAAAAAAAAAAATTTCTTAAAGTGAAAGTTCTACCATGTCATCCCCCCTTTCTCTCTCTCCCTCTCTCTCTCTCTCTCTCTCTCTCTCTCTCTCTCTCTCTCTCTCTCTCTCACACACACACACACACACACACACACACACACACCCTTACTCCCTGACACATTCCTGATACAGTGACACTAGCCTCCTAGCTATTCCAAAAACAAGACAGTCTATCTCTCTATTTTTTCTGGCTGTTCCCTAGACCCAGATTGCTCTCCCTCTTCAACTCAACCTACTGGCCTCCGTAGCCAGTTCCAACTAAAATCCCATCTTTTACAGGAAGCCTTTACTACTCCCCTCAGTAGAGTGTCTTCCCTCTGCTAAATATTTCCTATTTATTCTGTATATAGCTTGCTTTGTATATATTTGTTTGTATGTTGTTTATCCTATTAAGTAGTGAATTCCACGAGAGCAGGGATTGTCTTTTTTGTATCCCTAGTACTGATCATAATGCCTGGCATGGTACATGCTTAATAAATATTGATTGAGTGGAGCTATGATTTAATACGATGATTTTGTAAAACAATTTAGAATTATGCCCCAAAATTACTAAGATATCCTTTGATCTAGTGATTCCACTACGACACATATACATAACCCTAGGAGGTCAGGGATAAAAAGAAAGTCCCCATATATACCAAAATATTCATAACAACACTTTCACCCATTGATTGTCAAATGTGAATTGTGGTACATGAATATTATTGTGGTTCATGTGATATTACTGTGCTCTAAGAAATAAAGAATTCAGCCATCCATCCTGCCGTCTAGCCAGGGTTCAATTATCAAGCCATCCAGCCAGTGGTCCAGTTGTCCAGCCAACCAGCCAGCTGTCCATCCAGCTGCCCAGCCAGGGTTCAGCATTCCAGCCAGTTGTCTAGCCATCCAAACAGCCGTTCAGTGGTCCAGCCAACCTGCTTACTCTAGCCAAAGATTAGGGAAGCCCATAGCCATTGGTCAGCCCAGTGGTGAAGCAGTAACAGTCTGAGGAGGTGCCCCAGGTTCCATCCTACTAATCCATGGCCCCTCCCAAGGGTAGGAAAGTCAAGAGCAGGCCCACTGTTTTAGATGGAGAAACTGTGCTGATCTTCCATGAAGGTAGCATGTGCAAGGGTGAGTGTATCCGGGTGGATGTAGAGGACAGATGAGTGAAATATCTGGTCTGTTACCAACTGGGAGTCATGGCATCAGTGAACTCCTGAGACTGTCTGTGACCCGTCACTTTGCCCTGCCTGGGTGGTCCCTCCAAGCTCCCAGGCAAGGACCCACCCCAAATGGCACAAGGTCCAGCCTCCTTTGTGGTAGCAGCAGTCACCTAGGCATAGCCTAGGAGGTCCCAGTAAGAGCAGCTGCATAAAGTCCATGAGCCTAGGAGCAGGGGAAGCCAGCCCTAGTACCAGCAGCAACACCAGAAGCATGTTCTATCCTGGGTATCACTGCCCAGTAACTGTTCCTGAATGGGAGTAGGAATGGGTCTCAGAGGGCCGGTTCTCCACTACATCACCATGCACAGGCAGAAGGGCAGCAGTGCTACCCTCCAGATGGCTGCCAAGGGGCTACTGCATCGTAAGTGTCATGATAACTCCTCTCGGGCCCAGGGTGACCAAGGTGAAGGCTGCCCTTCTGGGGTGTCAGAGGTGCAGCTGCCCTGCAAAGGCAATCAAAAAGTTAGGCCCTCAGGTGGAAGAGGGAGGTGGAAAGGGAAAGGCACTGTAGGGGAACCTGAACACAGGTGCCTGGGCAAGCTAGAAGTCCTGATCCACCTGCCCAAGGCCCTGGAGCCCCTGCTCCTGAAAGACTGGAAGCTGGCAACTGTCAAGAAGAAGCTTTTCACCCTACTTGCCAAGAAGCTGGTGAATACCATCCTGGCAGAATATGTGGCCTCCTAGCAAAACCACACAAATGCATTCAAGACATATGCCATTGGTGAACTGGTGTTCACACTCCAAGAGTTCTTTCACATGGTGCTGGCCAGCTAGCTTCCCTACCAGTTTGAGAAGCCTCGACATCAAGAGATCCTGACCCACCATCCCTGGGCCCACATGGCCCCCATCTATAGGGGCGCCCACCTGTTCCTCCTCTTCCCCCAGCTGGGGCCCATACTGGCCTGTGCCTCCCTGGGACCTGGAAGTCTGTGTGTGCTACTGAGCCATCTGCAAGATTTCCTGAAATATTTTGCCAGGAATCCTTCCCTTCTTTTTAAGGCCGCCACTGACTACCAGACAGCCTCTGTTGAGTATTGGTACAAAGTCCGTTGAGGCCTTGGAAATCTTTGCTCCTGACTTGTCAGATTTGCTTTTCTCTCATTAGATCTGGCTAGCAATCAGTCTGAATCTTACAGAAATGATCCAACATTGTGCTGGTGGTAGTTCAGGGTTCATGTTTTGTTATCTAAATTTGCTTTTAACTTCCACTGAGGAAGACCCTTTTCTCCTTGCAAGAAGGTAAAATCCACATTATTAGCCCAGTTCTTTGCGGCCTTTTGGGGCCAACCTCAGCACCTGTGTTAATGTTCAGTGACCAAAGATCTTTGCCGATTTGGGGGTACTTGGGGTTGGGGGGCTACGTTTAGTCATCTGGTCCATAGCAGACTGTCGCCCAGCCCTTTCTGAAATGTGACTGCTCATCTTCCTGGAAGGTGTCTCTCTGTGGCTACTTAGAACCAGGGTTTGGCTGTTTTCTATGTTGATTCCAATGATATCCAAAGGTGATAAGATAATCATACTCTTTTGTTTTAACAGTTGTCTAGAAATATTGCTCCTTCAGAGTTATTTTAAAAATGTTGAAAATACAGCGGTCTTATTGCCCTCAAAAAAAAAAAAAGAATATGATGGATACAGAGAATCATGGAAAGATACTGCTATAGAGTGAAGTAAGCAGAGCCAAGGAAACAACATGTTTAATGACCACAGTAATGCAAATGGAAAGAACAAACACCGAAAACCAACTGAAAGTGAATACGGCAAAAAAAAAAAAAAAAATTAAAGTATAGCTCCAAAGAAGAGATGAGAAAACGTCTCTCCCTAACTCTTTTGCAGAAATGAGACACCCACTGATGTGGAACATTTCATGTTTTCATATTTTTTTTAAATGGATTGGCTTTTTATTTTGCTTTTTTTTTTTTTAGAGGGCAATTGGGGTTAAGTGACTTGCCCAAAGTTACATGGCTAGTAAGTGTGTCAAGTGTGTGAGGCTGGATTGAACTCAGGTCCTCCTGACTCCAGGGCTGGTGCTCTACTCACTGCACCTCTAGTCACCCCTCAGACCAAACTTAAAGTTCAAAAAATATATCCCAATTACTCACAGTGTTTTTAAGATCTTCTAAAGGTTTTAGAAAGTGACAGAGGGAAAAAAGATTAAAGGTTAGGGGATGCAGAGGAAGGTACCTCCTTTGTTCCTCTTCGGTTTTTTTTTTTCTTCCACTTGGACTACTTAGAAAAGAAAACTGGGCTATATAAACGCAAACAGGTTCTTTTGTTATGGGATAGATTAAGTAAAACACATCTGTATTGTAGGAACAAATAAAAAGGGACCAGACTCAAGATACTCTAGGCACTTTTTACCAAGGAGTAATTGGGGTTTGAATGTCCTAGAATTGGTGACAACTAGAGTTAAGGAGGTAAGGAAGATGTATTATGGATACTTAACCAGTGCTGGGGCAGGGGGAGAGGAGAGCAAAGATGGGGCTCACAGGGCACAAGGTGAGTAGCTCAATAGCCTTGGCAGTAGACTTCAGAGAAGCATCTTCAAAGATTTACCTTTTCTTTTTCCCTCACCTGAACAGCAGACCCTAAGTGGTCAATTCCCCAAGGCAATCAACCAAAAACCATTCATTAAATTCTTAATTTTTGCCAGGTACTAGGTTATAGTTAGAATTACAAGGCATCAAAACTGATACTATCCTTGAGTAGGTTTTATTTTGCCTTATCTTTTTAAATGTATTTTATTTTAAATTCATAAAAACAATTATTTCCATAACAATAAGGCAATAAAAATTATTATACATAAAGCTACAAATATACCAAGTAACAGTTACTATTCCCCATAAACATACTACAAAGTTATCATATGAATTTGTTTTTTTCTTTCTGTTTTTCATCACCCTCCCAACCTCAGCAAGGAGCTTAATTTTTAATACAGACTGAGAATCTGGAGGAGGGAATGAATGGTCCCATTCTCCTAGGCATGAATCCTTTTAGACAATGTTGGTGCTCTTTTCAGTTTCAAATGCTGATCATATTCACGTTATAACTGGCAGTTGAACATATCCTACAAGGGTGGCTGATACTGTAGAGTAAAATACCACATTCCTAGTCTTAAAGACTTATGTAACAAACTAGAATAGGCTTTCCTGATGCATCTTAAAAGAATTTACCTTTTGGTACATACCCTTGCTCCCTGAGCCTGTGACCCAACCACTGATGGAACAGGTGCCAAGGCAGATCCCTTATCTGAAAATCTTATGTAAACCCAAGCCCCCAGAAGCTGTGTGAAGGGAACAAGAGATCGAACCCCTGCTGGCATAGGTCATCACTCAGAGTGCTACTCCTACGGAACAGGAGAGAGGAGAAAAGCTACACAAGCAAATGAAGACCGAATCGCTGAATCCTGATCCATGCTGTCCTAGGCGATGTTTGGCTATAGCAGTAAAATGTTTGGACCCGTCTAAGTGGTACTACATACCATGACAGAGCAGTGATATGTAGATAACATATAGGCAAGATAATAATTACTATCAATAATAATATCTAACATCCATAAGCTACTAATAATGTGGCAAAGAAGTTTACCATATTATGGAAGTTAAGTGATACAGTGAATAAAGGGTAAGCCCTGAAGTCAAGAATTTCAATATAGCCTCATACACTTACTGTGTGAAACTGGGCGAGTTACTTAACACTGTTTGTCTCAGTTTCCTGATCTGGAAAATGACATGAACGAGGAAATGGCAAATCATTCCAGTATCTTTGCCACGAAAACCACAACTGAGGGTCACAAAGAGGCAAACATAACTGAAAAATGATTAAACACCAAAAAATTACATGTAGAACCTTATCAGATTCACACAACAATCCTGTCGGGTAGGTGCTGTTATTATCCTAGTATTATATATATGAGGAAACCTAAGAAGTTATACAATTTGTCAAAGGTCGCATTATAAATAGGTATCAGGGATGGATTCAAACCTAGGTATCTAGACTGGAAGTACAGCAACACTCAATCTATGAGGCCATGATACATATGTACAGTGGAGCAGTTAGAGTTTGGTTAAACATCAAAGTCACCAAGGTCATCCACTGCATCCCAAGCCATCCATAGTTGTCTTGATTCTGCCCTGCCACTGGATTGTGCTGACTCTGGAGGACAGAGTGAATAAGATGACTTCATGCAACTCTGTCTCACTTAAATCCACTTTGCAAAAAAATCAAAAGGCATCATACCACTTTACCATTATATTCAACTCAAAGTCCTGTGACAACAAGAAAGTGATGAAGCAACAGGTGCAGATACACTGGGACCTGCAGTCACAACCCGGAACACAGGCAGCCCAGACCATAGCGTTGTTTCTCAGAGGAAGCAGCAGTGGGATTCAGCAGGCCCCTGGGTGTCTGAGCAGTCTTTTAAGGATCAGACTGCTCAAGTTCTGGTGTACAGAATGCACTACAAAAGGTGACCTAAAAATGACTGCTTACCCAACCCAACCCTGGCCTGATTTCCCAGCAGCTGGGGAATCTCAATTAGTGCTCAAAAAAAAAAAAAAAATACAAAAACATCTGCAAAGACCATTACACTCACCACCTACACACTTATAGGTGAAACAAAATCAAGTAGACCTAAAAGACACATAGCATTTTTTGCAAGAGAACTCAGCAGGGGGTGGCTAGTTGGCACAGTGAATAGAGTACCTGCCCTGGAGTCAGGAGGAACCTGAGTTCAAATCCTGCCTCAGACATTTAACACCTTACTAACTGAGTTACCTTGGGCAAGTTAATTGCCCAATGGCCTTATCTTCCCCCCTCTAAAAGGGAAAAAACAAAAAAGAACTCAGCAGGTATCCCATCCAAATAATAGCCCTGAGTGAAACAAGACTGGAAAATGAAGTCCAATTTCTCAAAGTCTCAGCTGGATACACGTTTTTGTGGAGTGGCCACAGTGAATGGGGAGTGCCATGAAGCTGGAATTGGTTTTGCAATCAAAACTAATCTAGACAACAAGTTGGTATAACAGCCAAAAGGAGTGAATGGCAGGCTCACAATAATGCGATTGCCATTTGCAGGAAAACATCATGCCACCATCATAAGTGCCTATGCTCCCACCATGACAAACCCTGAGGAAGTCAAAGAAAAATTTTAGGAAAACCTAGAGACACATCATCAATGTGCGAAAATAGGAAAAGCTTAAAATTCTGGGTGACTTTGATCCTAGAATGGGCTCAGACTACCAGACTTAGAAGAGAGTCCTAAGGAGGAATGGATTTGTGAACAAGGTAGGGGCTCCACTGTTCATACAAAGCTGACTGAACTTTTCAAAGTTATATGGCAAGAGGAGGTCATGGATGCCTACATTATCCATATCTATAAAGGTAAAGGAAACAGATTGTCCAATGACAATCACTGGGGGGGGGGGGGGGCGGGTGTAAATCTCTCTTGTTTGTTTCTGGCAAGATTCTTGACAGACTCCTGCTTGATAGGCTGATCCTTCACCTGAAAGATGGCCATCTACCCGAGAGCCAGTGTGGCTTAAAAAATGGCAGAGAAACACTCATTATGGTGTTTGCTGCCCAACAACTAAAGGAGAAATGGCAGGAGCAGAATAGAGGTCTATATACAACATTTGAAGATCTGACCAAAGCCTTTCATACTGTTAGTCATGAGGGCTTATGGAAAATTGTGTCAGAATGAGGTAGCTCAAAGAAGTTCATCACCATTGTATGTCAATTTCATGACAACAAGCTTGACCAGGTTCTAGATGATAGACAATGCTCTCATGCCTTCCCATTCACCAATGGAGTGAAACAAGGCTGTGTGGTTGCACTCATGCTTTTTAGCATGATGTTTTCATCCATGTTGTCAAATGTTCTCAATGTCAGCTACCAAACTTATGGTAAATTCTTCAATTTGAAAACCAAGACCAAAGTGTAGTGTTTATAAATGATTTTCTCTTTGTAGATGATTGTGCACCCAATGCAGCCTCTGAAACTGAGATGCAACAAAGTACCTACCAATTCTCTACAGCTTCTGCTAATTTTGGCCTAACAATTAACACCAAGAAAACATAGATGTTTCATCAGCTGCCACCACACCATCCACACATGGAATAATTGGTTACAGCAAATGGAGAAGTTTTTGAATCCTGTGGATAAGTTCACTTGGTGTTGCACTTTCCAGGGATGTATGCACTGATAGTGAGGTTGACACACGCATTATCAGAGTTAGCTAAGCCTTTAGGAGGATCTGAAGGAAGGTGTGGGAGAGAAGAGGTATTAGACTGATTTACCAAACTGAAGGTCGACACTACAATTGTGCTGACCTCACTGTTGTATGCCTCTGAAACCTGGACAGTATACCAGGGGCATGTCAGGAAACTGAATCTCTTTCATTTCAATTTTAGGAAAATGTTGAAGATCACCTGACAGGATAAGGTACCAGGCACTACTGCTTCAGAAAGCCCAACTCCAATGGACTGGCCATGTTCTTTGAATACAAAACATGCACTTAGCAGAAAGACTGTTTTATGGAGAACTCACACAGGGAAGGCATTCATATGGCGGTTAGAAGAAACAATATAAGAACACTGTCAAGGTCTCTCTCAAGAATGTCAGGAATTGGCTGTGTGACATGGAGACACTGGCAAAAGACAGCTCAGCATGGTATCCCCACATCAAAGAAGGTGCTGTGCTCTAACAGCAAAGCAGGAATGAAGCAGGTGAAAGGAAATGAAGGAGGCACAAATTTGGAGAATTCACTCCAAATGTTCAAACTGAATTATTTTTTTTTTTGAGGAGAACATGAGAACGCCTTTTCATTTTAAAAAATCTTTGGAATTATGTACAATTTTCATACAGTTTCTGGGTGCTCTGAGATACCCATAGCCAGTTACAATGTCTGTCTAGAAGCACTTTTGAGAAGCTATGTGATCAGAAGCCAATTAAACCCAATGAGGGCAACACAAAGGAGAAGTATTTCATTTAAAGGTGTTTCCCCTACTCTATGGTATTCACATGGAGACAGAATATGATTCAGTTTCATTTGGCATCTTCTTCATCATCATCCTCATCTTCCTCGTCTTCCTCCTCTACCTTTTTCTAGGCAGCTTTAGCTGCCCCCTTTGCCCCATCAAAATTCCCTTTTGATTTATAATCTGTGACAACCTAGAAGGAGCAGAGAGGAGGGGGCACCATTGATATTGACAAGCTCACCACTAGTGGTCTTTCTTTCATCCAAATGTGTGCGGGTTTGGAGTATCCGAGCTGGCCTGGACCTTAGAAGTCAGTGAGTCAGACCAACCCCCAGCCCCAAACTCACATGCTCACAGGACCTAAGGGGTGTGCCCAAGGTTACACCACAATGGAGCCAGAGCCAAGTCTTAGGCCTCCAGTCCAGGGCTCACTCCACTACACCAGACCTCTTGGGCTATTAACAATCTTCTCGTATTTCTCCTTCAGTTTGGCGGCCTTATTATTATAAGGTTGCTTCTCATTGTCACTCAGATTGTTCCACATTTCGACAAGCTTCTTTGCCACATCCCCAGTGGATATCCCAGGGTTTGTAGACTTGATCTTGGGACCAAATTGGTGGCCGTTTATGTGCATTAGGATCCTTCTTCTCTTTGCCACCCTTCACATAGTCTTTCATTTCTCTATCATATCGTACCTTATCAGCTTTGGCCATCTCATCAAACTTGGTCTTCTCTTTCCCTGACATAGTCTTCCACCTCTCCGAACACTTTATAGAAAACTCTGCAAAGTTAACAGGAACCTCTGGATTCTTCTAATGTTCTTCCCGGCAAGTTTGCACAAAGAAGGCATAAGCAGGCATCTTGCCCTTCGGTTTCTTGGGGTCACCTTTAGCCATGGTGAACTCTGGATTTCTTCCCCTTGACGGCCAGAGAAGAAAGGCAGAAAGGATTGGAGAGGAAGGGAGGAAAGTGGCAAAGCGGAGTGGAAAAGAAATGGAAAGGAGAAAAAAGGATAAGAGAAGGCAAAGGAAGTGGGAAGGGGGTAGGGAAAAGAAGGGGGGTATCGCTGCAGCACCGGCCAGAAAGTTGTGCAGAAGCAGTGGAGCCGGGAGGCAGTGGCGGCCCAAACTGAATATTTGTGCTTGACCTGTGGTAGAGCATTCCAAACTCGTATTGTTCTGATCAGCCACATTCAGACTCACTGAAACTTAACTTTAGCATACTGATGTAGTTTTGGTATTCTTTGAAAAAGAAGGACAGAGGGGCAGAGCCAAGATGGCGGAGTAGAAACAGCTCGTCCAAGCCTCTCTGCCCCCAGATTCTCCACAAACTATGTAAAAAAGGACTCTGAAAATCTTCTGGAGCCCCAGCACCCACAGAACGACACAGAGAAGCTAACCTCCCGCTGAGGACAGCCCAGCACCCTGCAGGAAGGACCAGCGCAGTGGTCTGGGAGCCGGCAGCGCACAGAGCCCAGGAGCCGAGCCCAGGTCCACGTGAGCCGAGGTTTTAGCCCCAGGGCGGCAGGGCCAGCAGCCAGCTGGAGGAACCCCAGAACACCAGGAACTGTGGAGACGCCAGAATTATCAGCATAGACTTGCCTAGGACAAAGTAAGAGGTTAGTGTCCTATGGACTTTGGGACCTGTATTTGGGGAATGCGTCAGCTCCCTCCCCTGGGGGCTAGAAGCTGCTGAGGAGACACGCCACTGTGTAGTTTTCAGAGGCATTTCCGGCTCCCAGCCTACAAATCGTGGGGAGATCCAGCGATCAGTCTTGGGGAGTAATCGCTCTTGCTTTAACCTCCCTGGATCTGGATTGTGATCTAGGGTGGAAGTTGTGGGTGGGTTTACAGCTTGCCAGAAACGGAAGTTGCCCCCCACACGTTCGGGACGAAAATTCCTCTATCTGGCCTTAAAACCATAGTGTGGCAACAAGCCCAAAAGTCAAGTAATTAAGTGGCAGCATGCCAAGGCAAAGGAAACAGAAAAATGCAACCCTAGACTCCTATTTTGGGGGCATAGAGCAGGAAAAGGACTGTGAGGTCAGAAGTCCTGCTCCAAAAGCCCCAGGGGAAAACATGAGCGGGTTGCAGGCCATAGAGGACCTTAAGAAGGACTTTGAAAATCAAATAAGAGAAGTGGAGGAAAAATTGGAAAGAGAAATGAGAAGGATGCAGGAAAAGTATGAAATGAGGTCAACAGCCTGACTGAGGAAAACAACACCTTAAAAAATAGACTAACTCAAATGGCAAAGGAGGCCCAAAAGGGCAATGAGGAGAAGAATGCCTTAAAAAGTCGAATTTGCCAGATGGAAAAAGAATCTCAAAAGTTCACTGAGGAGATTCATTCCTTCAGAGTTAGACTGGAGCAAATGGAAGCTAATGACTTTATGAGAAATCAAGATGCTGTTAAGCAGATCCAAACAAACGAAGATTAGAAGGCAATGTGAAATATCTCATGGGAAAAACCACTGACCTGGAGAATAGATCCAGGAGAGACAATTTAAAAATTATTGGACTACCTGAAAGCCATGATCAAGGAAAGAACCTAGAAATCACCCTTCAAGAAATTCTCAAGGAAAACTGCCCTGATGTTTTAGATCCAGAGGGCAAAATAGAGGTTGAAAGAATCCACAGATCACCTCCTGAAAAAGATCCCAAAAAGAAAACTCCCAGGAATATTATAGCCAGGTTCCAGAATCCCCAGATCAAGGAGAAAATACTACAAGCAGCCAGGAAGAAACAATTTCAATATTGTGGAAACACAATCAGAATAGCCCAGGACCTGGCAGCTTCTACACTGAGGATTGAAGGGCATGGAATATGATATTCCAGAGGACAAAAGAACTGGGAATGAACCCAAGGGTCACCTACCCAGCAAAACTGAGTATTTTGTTTCAGGGGAAAATATGGTCATTCAGTGGAATAGAGGACTTTCAAGCATTCTTGAGGAAAAAACCAAGAGTTGAATAGAAAATTTGACATCCAGACGCAAGAAGTAAGAGATGCCTGAGAAGGTAATCAGGGAAAAGAAATCAAAAGGAACTTATCAAAGTTGAACTATTTACATTCCTATATGGAAAAGCAATATCTATGACTGATGATATCTTTCCCACTATGAAAATAATGGAAGAAGGGGGTGTGGTCATACGAATACATATGTGAATGTGTGTATATATGGTTACAGTTATATATGGATAGAGGGCATAGGTTGATTTTGTTGGGAAGGGAGAGTACTCAAGGGATGAAATTATGAGGTGAGAGAGGAAAGTGGCAAGAGGAGATGGGGAGAGACATAGTAGGGTAAACTATCTCATGTAGGGAAGTGGGTGCAAAGGAGGGGGAGAATAAGGAAGGCTAAAAAGGCAAAACCACATTCACATTGAATTTGGTTCAGGGAGAAAAATGACATACATACTAAATGGGATATCTCAACCTGCAGCAGGATAGGGGGAAGGGGGATGAGAGGAGGGATGATGGATGGGAGGGCATCCTTGGGGTGAGGGGAGGTTGGAAGTACCCACTATAGAAGAGGGACAGGATCATGTAGGGAATGGACCAGGTGGGGAGTGGGATGAGTGGGAGGGAATTATAAGCAGCCTTGTATAATATATCTACTATGATAATGTTTTGCATAGCTAGACATGTACAACATATACTGAATTACTTATATCCCAAGAAGGAATGGGTGACAAGGGAGGAAGGAAATGGATCAGAAATTCAAGGTCGTAACATTAAATGTTTCAAATATATATATAAATACTATTATTAATACTCTTTTGCCTATAATTGGGAGATAAGATGTGCAGGCATTGGGACACAAAGATTCATCTTCCTCTAATGGAAAAGTTGATGGGGGTATGGGAGAAGGTATGGGAAAGAGCAGATTGGAGGAAGCGATATCTTGTGGGACTGCTATTCTGGGAGGTTGGGTAGGGGAATAATGGGGGGAAAATGATTGTAACTCAAAATCTGGCAGAAATGAATGATGTAAAACAGAAGTTAATAAAGTATTTGTTTAAAAAAAAAAAGAAAAAGAAGGACATCAATGACACCTATAAAGGAACATGGAAGGGAAGGGAAATGGCCACTAATGGCCAAGGGAAAATCCTCCAATAGACAGTGGTGTTTGCCCTGAGTTCTGAATGAAGTCATGGGAGCGAAAAGAAAAGGCTGATTAGAGTAACACATCTTTTAGGTTTGAGGGACCATCACTTCAAAAGTATAGAGATAGTGAAGAAAAACAGGGGTAGAGTAGAGGGGTGGACCATCCCTAGCCAAGGGTGGACTGAAGGGGAAAAGGTGCAAAGCACCACATTTTGTATGAGAACTGAGAACAGAACTTTTAATAAAAGAGGAAGGAAGGAAGGAAGGAAGGAAGGAAGGAAGGAAGGAAGGAAGGAAGGAAGGAAGGAAGGAAGGAAGGAAGGAAGGAAGGAAGGAAGGAAGGGAGGGAGGGAGGAAGGAAAGAAGGAAGGGAAGGAGGGAGGGAGGGAGGGAGGGAGGGAGAAAGGAAGAGAAAG
>WOXC01000469.1:0-193705 GCA_011680675.1 Gymnobelideus leadbeateri
AAGGCTGGTGCTCTATTCACTACATCATCTAGCTGCCCCTTTCTTGGGTTCCTTTTTAACTGAAGCAAAAGTTCATTTTCTTTCTTTTTTTATTGCAAGTTTCAAAGTTTATTTTTAACCTAAATACAAAATAAGAAAAGAAAAAAACATTGCCACATATACAACAGAATATAAAAGAGGATTCAATATAAAACAATCCATTTCCATTTTAAGAAAATCTATATAATAAATACTACCCATTGTTTTCAAAGCTGCCTAGCTTTTCTTTGTTTCCTTATTGGTTTACTTTTGTTGTCTACTGTGCACTTTTTACAACTATGATTGAGCACAGAGACACACATACGTACACATAGACATACATATACATAGATATCTATAAACATACACACATAGCGTATGTATGTGTAAAACCATACTATGCGTATCTCCACTTCTCACCTATTTCTCTGTAGGTGGATAGCATCTTCCTTCATAGGTCCAAGTCTTTCCATGTTTTTCTAAATCAACCATCCAATCATTTCCCACACCACAGCATCGTTTGAACCCAATCGCATCCTATCTGAGATCACCCATGAAAGTTCCTCCCCCCCAATTTTCTGCATTCCTTCTCTTCTTGGCTACATGTTTTATTTATACAAGAGAGTGTTCATTTAAAATAATTGAAATTATCCTTTTTATACTATTTCAACAAGGTTTAAGGTCTGTTACTACTGAATTTGTTGAATGTTTCCTTTACATCTTCCCCACTCCTTGTTTCTTTGAAATTCCTGATGAACTTTTTTTTTCTAACTAGTAAAATAATTTTTTTAGTAATTTAATTTGTATGGTATTACATAAATAGATTAGGTAAAATTGTCATTAAAATTATATTGGCTTTACCTACCCATGAATAATAAATATTTCTTTAATTATTTGGGTCTGATTTTATTTGTATAAAAGTGTTTTATGTTTATGTTCATATAGTTCCTGTGTCTGTTTTGGCAGGTATACTCTCAGGCATTTTACACTGTCTAGATATTTTAAATGGTCTAAAACAATATTGAATAATATTGCTGACACATCGTATAGTTTCTCTGTTTTTCAGTTTTGATTAAGTCTATTTTAACTTTTTAACTTTGATATTATGATTACTATCCCTGCTTTTTTACATAATAAATTCTACTCCTCCCCTTCATTTTATCTCTGTGTATATCTATTATTTTTATAATGTTTCCTAAAAGTAACATATTGTTGATTTCAAATTTTTAGTCTGCTATCCATTTCCATTTTATGGGTAAATTTGTCTTATTCACAGTCTAAGCTACAGTTACTTGTTATGTATTTTCCTTCTTCCTATTTTTCCTCACTATCCTTCTCCTATTCACCCTATCTCTCCTTACTCCTCTGCTTTACTTCTACCCACTGCCTTGCCCTCCTATTCCTTAACCTACCCATCCTTTAGAAGTTCCTCCCTTATCCTCTCCCCCACCCTATTCCTTTGCTCTCTTATTTCTTTCTGAGTTTAAAAGACTTTTATACCCTTCTAGATACATACATACATACTTATACATACATACATGTATACATACACATATATGTATATACATACATTTCCCGCTTTAACCCATTTTTGATAAAAAAGTTCCAGCATCACCTGCCCTTCCCCCTACTAGTTTCTTTTGTATCAATTCTTCCTTTTATGCTTCATTTGTATGAGATAGCTACTCCTTTTTATCTCTCCCTATATAGTTTTACTTCTTTAGAATCACCCTATCATACTCAGTTCAGCCCAAGCCTTTCTTTCAAGCCACCCAAATAATGTTGTACTGCTAATATTTTCACATATATGAAGTGGACAATTTCATCTTATTGAGTGCCTTATAATTGGTCTTTAATGTTTGCCTTATATTTCTCATGGATGTTATATATTAAATTTCACCTTAAGTTTTAGAGTTTTTGTCACAAAAACCTGAAAGTCTTTCAAGTTTGTTAACTTTTTTCCATTCAGGATTATATTTAACTTTGTTGGGCAAGTTACCCTTGGTCATAACCCCAACTTTTTTTGCTCTACAGAATATAATATTCCAAGACCTATGGTCTTTCAATATAGTAGCTGCTAGGTCTTCTATGATCCTTATTGTAGCTCCATGGTATTTACCCCTTTTTTTCTTGTTTCTTCTAATACTTTCTCCTTAACCCAAGAGCTTTGAAACTTGGCTATGATATTCCTGTAAAAGTTTTCCTCCTAGGGGCGGCTAGGTGGCGCAGAGAATAGAGTGCCGGCCCTGGAATCAGAAGGACCTGAGTTCGGAGCCGGACTCCGACACTTAATCCGCACAAACAAAAACCTAGCCGTGTAACCTTGGGCAAGTTACTTAACCCCAATTGCCCTAAAAGGGGCGGCTAGGTGGCACAGTGAGTAAGAGCGCCGGCCTCGGAGTTTGGATGACCCGAGATCAGATCTGGCCTCAGAAAATGAGCACCCACGCATAAATCAAAAAAAAAAATGACTAGCCGTGTAACCTTGAGCAAGTTACTTAACCCCAATTGCTTAAAAAAAAAAAAAAAAAAAAAGTTTTCCTCCTGAGGTTTCTTTTAGATGGTGATCAGTATGGTTTTTTTCTATTTCTGCTTTGTCTTCTTGTTCTAGAACATCAGGGTAGTTTTCCTTGATAATTTCTTGTAATACTGTATCAAAGATTCTTTTTTGATCTTAATTTTCAGGCAGCCTGACTTTTCTTATATTGTTTGTCCTTGATCTATTCTCCAGATCAGTTGTTTTTCTGATGAGATATTTCATTTTCTCTTCTTTTTTTTTCCATTCTTTTAATTTTGCATTAGGATTTCTTGGTGTCTTAGAATGTTATTAGCTTCCCTTTGCCCAATTCTAGTTTTCAAGGAATCCTTTTCTTCTGTAAGGTTTTAATTCTCTATTTCAAATTTTCTTGATTTTCTTAGGTTGCTCTTATTTTCTCCTAATTCTTCCTCAATGACTCTTGTTGGATTTTTTAAGTCCTTTTTAAGTTTTTCCAAGAACTCTTTTTGTACTTGGGACCATTTGATGTTTGTCACTGAAGAACTCAATAACTTTCTCTGCCATCTTCCCAGGATCCTCTCCCCAAAAGTTGATTTTCCAACATGGTGGAAATTTTAAAAATATGGGCTCCTCTGTGTAAAGCACTCTGCTTTTCAATGATATGCTCAGACCCAGTGACAAGGTCTCTTTTCCTTATCAGATTATTAGAACTGAGAAGCATTAATGAGGCAAGACTTCAGGAAGGAAAGGAGCAATGGTTCCAAATGATTATTCTATGACTTAATTATGCCAGATAATAACATCTCACACAATGGGAAGCATGGAGTGCTGGTAGACTACTAAACCTGGGGTCAGGAGCACTTGAATTTGAATCTGGTCTCTGATCCTTCTCAGAAGTGGGACTATGTTTAAGTCTCTTTGAGCCTCAGTTTCCTCATTTGTAAATTGGGCTTAATCATACCTATGGTATACCTATAATCACTAACTATAGAATTGTATCTGTGAGGGAAAAAAGTCTGGAAACTTCAAGCTTCATTGAAATAGTAATAATTGGCATTTGGAGGGTCTGTTCGAACTTTGTCTCATCTGATCCTCATAGAAAGAAGCCTGTGAGGGAAATAGTACAGGCTTCACTGTTTCCATTTACATATGAGGAAAGTCAGGCTTGTAGAGAATGAAGTGACTTGCTCAAGGCCACACAGATTACAATTTTTAGAAGGTCTACCCAGGCTGACTCTGACTTCAGGAAGCTGAGACTCTTTCTACTTCATCCATTCTGCTGTTGTGAGCAGTTGCTATTTAGCCATATTTAACCATGAAAGGAAGGAAGGAAGGAAGGGAGAAAGGAAAGAGAGAAGGGTGGAAGGGAGGAAGGAAGGAAGGGTGGAAGGGAGGAAGTAAGGAAGGAAAGGAGGAAGGAAGAAAGGAAAGAAGGAAGGAGACAAGCATTTATTAAGCACTTGCTGTGTGCTCAGTGCTGTGCTAAATGCTTTATAAATATCTCGGTTAATCCTCACAAAAACTCAGAGGCAGATAGACACATTTCTATGTTTTCATGTATTTTATACTTAACTATTTGGGTATGTGTTGTTTTCCCAAGTAGAATATAAACTCCTTGAGGGCAGGGACTGCCTCACTTGTATCTTGGTACTCCCAGCACTTTTGGCATAGAGTCTGGCAAATGTGATACTCAAAAATGATTATTAAATTAAGCTGAATCTCCACCAAGGAGAGGTCCCCTGCATTATTTTCCACATTATTTCCTAGCTTCTTTGGCTTCCCTAATCTTATTTTTGCAATCACCTCTGGGGAAGAATCAGTGGTCTCCCATTTCTTTTTTTCTTTTTTTTCCATTTCTAACATATTTTTATTTTCCCTCATCCCTTGCAGCCCTGCCTACACTGGTAAATTAACTTCCTGGGGCTGCTGTGGCAGAGGTCTTAGGTGGGAGCCAGTGGGGTGGACTGAATTGCTTTTATCTGCCTCTCCCTGTTAAACACAAGTTGTTAGTGTGTTATCTACATTCTGAATTCAATCTGGAGCCCCAAAGCCCAGCAGGAACTGGAGCCCACATGGCCCAGACGTAGGGACTTCTTACCTAGATGTAAATTCCTTCAGCTGATCCAAACCTACTTGCCACATCCTGAAAATATTACTGACTGTATTTCCCCCCTGCCCACCTACATATCACAGACCAGGAGCTATACGATGTATGTATAAATTTTCTCTTCTCTTGGCCCATAAAATCACTATTTTAGAATTTACAGCTCAGATTCCAGTCTCACTCCTTCTGCATTGTAGGGACTTCAGTCTCCTACTTAGCTAATGATGTGTTAGGGTTTGGTGCTCACTCCACTGTCGACAAATGGCACTTCCTCCCCTCCCCCCACCAACTTCTTACCTCTAAAATTAAATTTAACGAGAGAGGAGGAGGTGGTGCTGGGTAAACTTAAAAAAAAATCTTGTCATGTCTATCTCAGTTGTTTGAGAAGGAAGTGGATGCTGATTGCTACTGATACGCTTTGACTGGAGCCTTATTCTGGGAATGCATAGACATAGATGCTAGACATCACTGTCTAGATATTTCCTCTAACTAGTGAGAAAATGGACCCAACATGTCCCTCAGTATTGACCATGCCTCAGTGGACCTCACTGACCATGTCTCATTAGCCTATGGGAGAAGAAAAGGAGGGCTGTTCAGGGAAGGGAAGCAGAAGGCACATGTGAATGCTTTACCCTTGTTCAAGGGACAGGGAACAAGAATGGGGCTGTCAAAAATTCCTCCCTTCCAGGCTTGTTACATATTACTCTGCTTCAGGTAGTCTAAATTCCTGCCAAACTGACCCATTTGTTGGTATGTGATTTTCTGCCATGTGGCGGAGGCCATTCCACTTGTCTAGAATGTACCCCTTGCTCAAAGAATGCTGGTTCACGGGTCAGAGGAAATCCTACTTCTGATGCCTTCTACCTGTGTGACCCTGGCTATGTCACTCCCTGGACCTTGATATCGTCATATGTAAAATGGGAGTGCCAGACTACATGGCTCTCCTGGCTCTATGATCTAGGTTACCAGCCATGCTTTGTGCTACAGAATCCCTCTCTCCCTTCAGAACTCACCTCAAGCACCACCTTCTACAGGAAGCTGAGCCTGTTTGCCCCAGTTGCTGGCTCTTACTCCCAGGAAATGTACAATCAATCAGTTAACAAGTATTTATTGGGCACATACCATGTGCCAGACACTATTCTAGGCAAGGGTATACAAAGCAAAAGAGGCCCTGTCTACTTTGTATCTATGTGGCATGGCTCTTCTTTTCCTTTTTCTAGGTACATGTTGTTTTTCTCTGATAGAATGGAAATTCCTTATGAGCAGAGACTGTGCATATGTGTGTGTGAATGTGTGTATGTATATGTGTGTACATATGTGTGCATGTGTGTGTTTATATCTCTAAAGCAAGACCCTAAAGCAAAACTGGCACACAGTTGGCACTCTAAAAATGAGCCCCCATTCTCATAATTTCCCTTGCTCCAGGCTCAGATTGGGCACCGTCCCCAATTTGATCTTCAGCTCCCATGTTCCACTTGACTGTGAATAAAATGGAAGGTAAATAAAACGGTGGGTAACCCTCATAACACAACACTCTGAACTCCCCACATATCTCCCTTAGCCCTAGATTTGGCATATCTTGGCTTGAGGAGCCAGAGGCGCCATTTCTTTATCTTTTTATTCAGAAGGGCTCAATGGGATCTTCCATTAAGTCAGATCCCATCATTCTGAGAATCCCCAAGACTCAGAATTGCAGGAAAACTCCGATGTCAGGGTCATAGATTTAGACTTGGGAAGTAAACTCAGTTGAGCTAGTCCAACCTCCTTATTTCACAAGGGACAGAGCTGGGATTTGAAGCTAGCTTCTCTGATTCCAATTCTAACATACTTTCCCTAGTGAACAACTATCTTCCTAGATCATCAAATCTGTACAGAACAGAAAGACCTTCTACACCATCTCTATGAATACCATCCAGTCTATGTTGGAAGATCTAATTGTTAGAGAATTTTTCATTAGATGAGGTGCTTTGTCTCTTCCTCATCACCCTGAATGATTCAGATCCTTCCCCATGTTCTTTGATAAGAAAAGCCTAATCTTGCTCAACCTTCAAATTTTCCCCTTTTTTGTCTTCTGTCTGTCCAAAATGTGGCCACTTAAGGATCTCCTGATTTTAGTATCTCCCTTCCAGAAGCTGAGCTCCTTTCCCAAGGAGTCCTTGGTCTCTCTCCCTTGCAGGATCTGGCATAGGGGTGTCTTGCTGCTTATCTTCAGAATCTTATTTTCTCCACTTCCTTCCTTTTTCTTTCTTGAGTTTTGGCTTTATTGCCATTCTTCCCCCCTCCATTTTTTTGTTTTCCTGCATGGATTCTAGTGGTTAAACCTTAGTAACTGTCTTTCACATCCCCTCTGGAGAGCCTTTCACAAAATCTCCCAAACCCACCTCCTGCCTTGTGCCTCATTCCTGTGAATAGAGAGAGAAAAAGAATGATTCCTAGTAAGTAATGAGTCTGGTAGAATGTCACCTCCCTGAGCCAAGAGCCTCTTTTACCCTATTTCCTTTGTATCATTGGCATCTAGCATAGCACTTTGGGCATTTTTCTTTGGGTGGACCTTCTTCTGCCAATGGAAGCTGCCATCTGCTCTGAAGCTGAGAGTCTAAGAGAAGTTAAGTCACTTGGCCAGGGTCACAAAGTCAGTGGGGGATGGAATGGAAGTCCCCACTGAAATCAGGGGCAGTTTCATTTTTTTTGTCATCTAGCCTGGCACAGAATAAATGCTTGTTGATCCACTGGTGTGGCAGAAGTAGGACCTGAATGCAGACCTAGCTGACTTGGAGGCTCACCCCACAGCCATGATGCCATGCTGCCTCTGTTGGGCTCTTGGTGAATGCATGCATAAGATGATGGATTTGATTTTTAAAAATGGCAAAAGTATATGAAAAATTTGACCTGGTCACAGATCTAGTACTGGAAAGTACCTTAGATACTTCCTTATCTGTTAAATAGGATAATAATGCATGCAGTTCCTGCCTCATGGGCTTGTTATGAAATTATAGAAATAAAGCTCCAAGAAAAATGAAGAGTTCCAGATGTATGAGCTGTTATTTTACAGATGAGGAAACTGAGGCCCAGAGGACTTAAATGTCTTGCAGATGACACAAAGAACACACCAGGGGTCACAGGAGCAGTAGAGCCTGGGTTTAGAACTTAAAGCTCTGGTCATTTGCACGGGAATGGGCCATGGGTTATATGGGAGATAGTTATGCATGCTTTCTGTGCATCTGTGCCTGTGTATGAGTGTGTGTGTGTGTGTGTGTGTGTGTGTGTGTGTGTGCATGAGTATGTGTGTATGTGTATGTTTCCCTTCTAAGTTACTTGTACATTTTAACAAGGGGGTCTTAGCACTGCAGTGTTGCCCCAATCTTTCTCTCCTTCCACCGCTCCCTGTCCCTCTCACCACTTATTGCCCCCAGAGGGGAGAGGTGATAGATTGCTGGCAGCTGGACTTTTTTCCCTCTTGGAATTCATTAAAATAACCTCTTCCTCTGCACATAAACAGATTTCTGAATTGGAGTAGAAACTGTTGCTATCAGCTGACAGTCCTTTCTCTTGCCTCTAAGGGGGGGGTGCATATGGAATTGAGGTGTCAGCTCCTGGGTGGAGGGAAGGAGGAGGAAGGCTCTCTAGATCCTTTCCTCCCTTACCTTCCCTCCAGCAGCTTAGCTTCTGACTTGTAGTAATGGAGGAAGCATTTTCTTTATTTGAAACCATACAGAAGGCTAACTCCCCTGTGAGCATTCTGCAATAATATCCACAAACACCAAGATTTGCACAGTTCTTTTCATTCGACAGTTCCCAAACACTTGATGCCTACTTGGGAAGAAACATAGTGGCAGCTGCCCCTGTCTTGTGTATCCATCCATGACAAAGAGAGCTAGCATGTCCATATTTGATTTTGCATCAGAAACAATGTGGCCATTAGACAGAAGGGGCCTAAACAAAATGAATATGGCCCCCTGTTCTATGGAGCATTGGTTTAGAGTGCAATTGGGTAGTAAAATCCTTTGTGCTAAGATTGGCGTCATCAAACATAGACAGCTATATCCAGCTTCTTGAAAGTTATATAAATAACACATTTATGCCCTTAGAGAATGAGCTGAAGATCAAAGTCTGAACAATAGAGCAAGGAGTCTGGATTTTTTTTCTTTTCCTCTGCCAGAGAACATCACCCTCTGACTGGGTTAGGAAAGGAAAAGACAGCTGGAGATTTCAATATCCCATTGTCCTTTATCTCTAAATGCACAAATGATCCTGCTGGAGTGGGAAGCAGGGAAAACAAACTGCAGAAAACCAAGAAAGGTGCTCAGGGAAGAAAGGAGCCTTGGGATGTGGACACAAGCTCCCCACCAGGCTAGTGCCTTTGGACAGGGACAGAAATCAGAGAATGGACTTTTTGGGGAGGGTGGCTGGAAGAATTAAAGAGCACTAATTGTTATAATAATTAATTTTTATTTTATTTTAATTTAATTATGAATATATGGATTCAATTCTTTATGGATCCTTTGGACTAATCTGAAAAGGAGAATGTCTGCCTTTAACCTTCTCCCTTCACTGTTAACTCAAGAGCCCCAAGCTCCTCCAAAGTTCTGAATCCCCCTCAGCAAGAACACAGAAGACAATAAAGAGGGATGGTAGAAGGAGGAAGATGAGTTGGAAGGAATGGAGACAAGAGAAAGGGCCATTGGGAATCCACCTTACCATGCTGCCTTGCAATAACTGGTTTTTGTGCATTATTCCACTTAAGTGACTGGGGATAGGAAAGAGAAGATGAGGGGACACAGGAAGGAAGACACTAGATCAGGCCCTTTTCCCCAGACCACTGCAGCCCCCTCCTAATGGGTCTCATTTCCTCTAGCCATTCCCTTCTCCAATCCATCTTCCATACAAGCCACATCTTTTTAAGGCTCAGAGCAAGCCATGGAACTTGCCTGTGGGACTGATTCAGTAGTGCCCTATTCCATACAGGTTAAAATAATATTACTAACAGCTAGCATGTATATAGTGCTTAAAGATTTGCAAATCACTATATAGATATTACCTTATTTTAGCCTCATGGCAGCAGTTGGGGGTGGTGGTGGTGGTGCAGTGGATGGAACACCAGCCTGGAGTAAAGAAGACTCATGTTCAAAGACACTAGCGGGGGTGACCCAGGGCAAGTCACTTAATCCTGTTTGTCTCCATTTCCTCATCTATAAAATAAGCTGGTGAAATGGCAAACCACTCCATTATCTTTGCCAAGAAAACCCAGTGGAGTCATGAAGTCAAAGAGGACTAAAAAGGCCAGACAGCAACATCTTCACAACAACTCTGGGAGGTAGGCGTTATTATATCCCCATTTTCAGATGGGGAAACTGAGGCAGATAGCAGTAAAGTGACTTGCCCAGGGTCACATAGCTTGTAAAAATCTGAAATAGGATTCAAACTCTAGGTACTGCACCAGTCAGCTTCAAACTCTATTTCACCTGCCATTTAAAATCACCTTTCTGGATTTATTTTATATTCCTCCCCTTCACATGCTTTATGTGTCAGTCAGAAAGGTTGATAACCTGTTCCCTAAACTTGATGTTCCATCTTCTTCCTTGCCCTGGCATACCTACTGTACTTCCCAGAATCCTTAGCTTCTGTCAGGGCTCTGCTCAGGTTCTTCTGAGCCCCTATGGGTAGACTGCTGTGGTCCTCAGTTCTTCATGCTCTTTTGGTTACTTCTCTTTTCGTTTGCTTTTTGGAGGGCGGTTGGGGTTAAATGACTTGCCCGCAGTCACACAGCTAGTAAGTGTGTCCAGTGTCTGAGGCCGGATTTGAACTCAGGTCCTCCTGACTCCAGGGCCGGTGTTCTATTCACTGAGCCACTTAGCCGCCCCTCTTGGTTACTTTTCATCTTATAAATTGCCTGCCCACCTGTCCCCATCAGGATGGAATCTCTTTGAGGGTAGGGACTGTTTAAATTCTGGTTTTGTGTCTTCTCACATCTCACCTGAAGCCATTTGTGTAATGGGCTCTTCATTAAGACTTCCTGAATTGAGACAACTTGATAGTTGTCTTCATATATTTGAAAAGCTGTTATGCTGAAACTGTGGGAGGACTGTCTTGCTTGGCCTCTCGACCTCTTCTCCCTGGGACCTCACTCTGAATCTACCCTACTTTCCCTGTTGGAGGTACCCTCCACCTCACACCTGCATCTTCAGCTTGGCTGCTTCCTCTATTTAAGGGGGATGCCCAGGCCAAAGATGCTTTCATCCCTCTCCAGACTGTACTGCTGACTTGTCTCCACAAGGTTTTCTCTACCATGCCTGGCTTGGCTTCCTTTATTCTCCCCTTAACCTTTACTAGTGTTGTTTTCTCCCGTTAGAAGGCAAGTACTTTGAGGGCAGGGACTTTCATACTTTCTGCTTGTATTGTATTCCTACTGTTTATCTCAGTGCCTGGCACATAGTCGCTTCAGATAATAGAACTAGGAACAATGGATGGAAAAGTCCAGTCCCAGAGTTAGGCTTAAGGGAAAACTCTCTAACAATTTGACCTATCTTAGAATGAAAAAAGCTGCCTGGGAAGACTGAGGGTTCCTCCTTAATAGACGTTTTAAGATAAAGGCTGGATGAGCAATTGTTGGGGATTTTGTGGGAGGGGAAATCGTTGGGCAGTTATGTGTTGGCTCCATGGCCTCTGGTGTCCTTTCCAAGTTTGAGTTTTGGATTATGTGCCATAGAAAAGATATATTCCATTAAGGACTACAGGTTTGCAAACATCTACATTTTTAGTGTGGAAACTTTCTCTATCCTTGAAGGTCAAAAGTTGGGTATCACTTATAGCTTTAGAGAGTTGCCTGAGATTCAGAGGAATTAAATGACTTGGTTATAATCACACAGTTAGCAAATGTCAGAGGCATGATTTGAACGCAGGTCCAAAGCATCTAGCCTGACCCTGAGTCCAACATATATTCTATCCATCATGGCAGGCTGACTCTCAAAGTTGCATTATAAAAAGAAAATAGAGATGGAGTAGAGTGCCATTTCTATGAATTCTGTGTTTAGAATCCCAATGGATAGCACAAACAGAAGGCAGTATGGTTCCTGGCTCAGGTGTCAGAGGACCTGAGTTCAAATCCTGTGTGATCTCAGACAAGTCACTTCACCTCCCTTGGCCCAGTCTCCTTGACTATAAAATAAGAGGGTTGGTCTCTATTTCCAGAAAATACAGGTGATTGAATGACTCCCACATTGATGCAACAGAACACCAGGGCAGACAGCTGGACACCTTTTTAATGATGAGAATGGTCATTTGTAAGGCTGTTTGGGGTCAGGGTAACATGACTAATTATCTGAGCAATTATGGTAAAACAAAACTACCCTGTAACTTGAAATCTCAAGACTGTCCTGTCTTTTTGACCCAAAGAAATAGAATCCGGTTATAAACATAGTTCACAGTACAGCAGTGAAATAATAAGAAAAAAGGAATCTTACTGTCTTTGGTCCAAGGACCCCAAAGGCTTCTCTCCTGTTGGACCAGATTCTGCAGCTGTGACCTTGGCCGTGACCTTTCTGCATTAGTGTCTACAAGGGCATGGAGTTTAGACACGTTCTCCTTCAGAAGTCAATGGAGTTGGCTCATTCACTGTGCATCCACGGTGGTATGAAAGCCAAGACTGCAGAAAACGACTCGTAGTAAGAATAAATTTAAAAAATCACTCCACCGAGTAAAGTTAAGATTAAAATAAAAGGTTAGTTCGGTAATAACAAGGATCTCTGGTTCTAATCCGTATCTTGAGTCTTTTGTTTGAAAAGAAAGAGTCAATTTTATCACAGACTAGGTAGATAGAAAAATATACAGGCAAATTAGATAGATAGGTAGGTGAAACATTTATTACACACTTACTAAGCACTGAGAATACAAATGAAAGCAAACAAGGCAATTCCTGCCCTCAGGGAGCTTACATACTTCCTTCATAAAGGAAGAGGAGAGGGGAGGAGAGAAGTTAAAGGTGCTGTCCCAAAGGTGGAGGAGTGAAGTGAGCATGACTTTGGTCACTCATGAAATGGTGATATGGCCTAGGGACTATCTCACCAATCAAGACAGTGATAATTTATGACTTTTCTGACAGGTGGCACAGTGGATAGAGTGCTGGGCGTGGAGTGAGGAAGACTCACCTTCCTGAGTTCAAATCTGGCCATGACATTTACTCAGCTGTGTGATCCTGCGCAAGTCACTTAACCTTGTTTGCCTCAGTTTCCTCATCTGTAAAATAGAGAAAACTTAGGACCATGAGAATTATGCTAGAAATTTTCTTCTCTCCTTCCCACTCCAGTTCTGATTTGAGGATGTCAGTAAAGGAGCACAGGATTCCCTTCCCTAATCCCACTTTCTAAACTGGGGCAAGGGATTCTAAAAACTACACATGGATTCCTGACCAGTGAGGGCTCCCATTGGCCACTGAATACTTTGGGGTCTCTACTGAGGCAGCCTGGTTCAGAAGAAAGGCTACGAGACTGAAAATCAGAGGACCTCAGTTTAACTTACTGCCTGTGTTGCAAAATTACTCCCCTCCTCAAGCTCCCATTTTTTCCTTTGTAAAATAAGGGAGTTGGGGGCTGCTAGGTGGCACAGTGAATAGAGTGCTGGCCGTGGAGTCAGGAGGACCTGAGTTCAAATCCAGTCTCAGACCCTTAACACAAAAACTAGCTGTGTGACCTTGGGCAAGTCACTTAATCCCAATTGCCCTCCAAAAAGCAAAAAATTAAAATTAAAAAAATTAAAAAAGTAAAATAAGGGAATTGCACCTGATGGTCTTTGAGGTCTCTGGCATCTCTAGACCCACTACTCTCTGGTTCCCATCTCTCCTGGTGATGAGAATTGGGTTTAGGTGTTGACTTTCACCTGTGGGGCACAGCTTCAATCTCCTCATCTGTGAGGCCAATACTACACTGTCTCTCATAGCATTGCCGTGGGGAGGCTTTGTAGACCTCATATCACAAAAGCTTTCATTTTAGTCTTCTTTTGGGGATGTGAATATATGATCACATTTCCTTGACAGCTAAAATAGTTACCTCCCATTTTAGCTCTTCTATTAGTCAACAGCTCCCCATGGATTAGAACTCCAAGACCTCCTCCTTTCAGAGGAACTTGATTTGCCTGAGGTAATGTTCCCAGCAAGTCCTGCCCTGATGAAGCAGCTAGTGGCTCATCCTGGCATTTTCAGCATCTCTTGAAATTTATTTCACTACACAGCTCATTTGGCAGTTGCCTGACTTACAACAACAAGCCCTGCTTTGCTTAATCCTGAACTTCATGTCAACATTTCTATCTATCTGTTCTGCCTTGGGTAGCACTGGCGTTGGTTTGGGTTTTCAGATAAATTGCTCTAAACCATTTATAACCAATCATAGCAGATGATGTGATGTCTTTATTTTGGGCTGCTATCAAAGCCGTCCAGATCTCGATTCAGCCTCTGTCCCTTGCCAGCTATTACTTGACAACACAATGTCACATCAGAGTGGCTGACTGTGGTGTTACATAGGGTGAAGTCCAAAAACGGCCCACAAACGGCATGTCAGGTTGGCAATTCTGGCTCTACCCTCTGCCCTTCCCCAAATCCTAGAGTAGAAAACATGAGCAGAGGCTGAGTTTTTTTTTTTGTTGTTGTTGTTATAACTGCACACATGTTTACCCATTTTGCCCATGGGTGAAGAACAATCTTGAAAAATCATCTTGAGACACTGATGGTTTTTTGATACCCAAAGTTGGACCCTGATATAAGTCAGAAGTTGAGATGTGTAATGAAAGCTTATGTGTTGGTAACCATTGTCTCAAAACCAAGAGGGAACAGATCAAGCTTTGCTCCTAGCTAGCTGCCATTTAAAACCCATAAGCCATCAGGTGAAGCTAATTAAGTTCTAATTCTCTCTAAAGCCTTAGCCAATTGTTCATATCCCAGAAATAAACACAGTTTGGCAAAACCTCTTTAATTTAGATGAATGAGTGGAGAAGTAAGGGCAACATAAATGATAGAATAAGAGTCCAATTATAACATGGTTAAGTACTGGCTACAAATGTGAGAATCTAGAGGACAGAGAACAGGTCTTTGCCTTCCTTGTATCCCCGGTACCTAGCACAGTGCCCGGCCAATAATAATGCCTAATAAATGTTTATTAATTGACTGACAAATATATTTACTCTGATCCATCAACAGATCCAATGTGTACCTGTCCATGTTTTCTCCCCAGATTATTTCCAAGGTCTAGCATGATGTCTGCCTGCTACATGGTAAACACTGTTTGTTGAGGGATTCATTGACCTGTGAATTCATTAGTGTGAGCACTCCCCTCAGTGATATAGATTACAACCTAGCCATGCTTCCTCTCCTGTGGGGTTCTGGTCCATGTTGACAAATGCTCTACAGAGGCTAATCCTTCCTTTGGGTATTTTGGGATTTCCTTGATGGCATCTTGGGGATTGTCCATTTGTAATCTTCCATTTTGTTACATGAGAATCTCTCTTCCTTTCTGCAACAGCACATTTCCTAGGTCATATTTCTTATGCCACTTTTGTGAAAGTGAATCATCATTGAATCACATTCAGATTGTATGGCAGTCTGTGGGCAGTTCATGCCCACCCCATTGCCCTTAGGAATCATCTACAACTTTGATTTTTTGGAGTTTGGGAGTAGGGGTTATGATTCACAGTTGTATAACCAGAACAAACAACCTTTATTCCAAAGGTTGGCTTATGTGTGGGCAGCAGCTTGTCTTCCCAAACAGAATATAAGCTCCTTTGCCATCCTATCTCCAGCATCCAGCACAGGGCCTGGTACATAGCAGGCACTTATTAAATGGACAATGATTGAAAGCAAAGCACAACTTTCCAAATGTCACCCAGCCCTCTGTCTCCTTTTTGGGTGATTTTGGGCTCAGGTCACCTCTCAAGTACAGTATCTATTGATGATCCCAATGCACTAACTCAATGGCATGTCCATTCAGCTGCATGTCATAATCTGATTCTTCCCCATGTAGCCAGGCCAACATCCTTTAAATGTCATTGGATATCCCTGAGGAGGCCCTCTACTAGGGCCTGAATTATCATAATGTCACCTATAAACAGGAACCTCTGGAAGATACCACAATCTGTAGGGAATTCCTACTGAATTTGAACTCTTCAAGAGATATTTTCTATGACTCTGAAGAATACAAGATTCTGTTATGTCTATTGTTTATTTTTATTCATTAATTAATTTATTTTAAGCAACTGGAAAGGTAGCCTCCTTCAATAGAATATTTATTGGTTCTCAAATCAGAAAAACTGGGTTTGAAATCTGCCTCTGATTCTGGTTACCTTTGTGACTTTGGGTAAATCATAACCTTGCTGAGTCTCAGTTTCTTTTTCTGTAAATGGAAGATGTTGGAGTAAATGGCTTCAGAGGCCCACTTGAGTCCTAGATCTTTTAACCTATGATCCTATGATTGGTCAAAAGAAGTGCTAGAGAGTATGACCTCTGAGGTTCCTGCTAGCACTAGACCTATGATCCTGTCCTCCTATGATCTGGTAGAATAAAATGGTACCATAAAGGCTCTCCTCAAAAAATCGATTTCTTTGGTGTATCTTCCAATCCTATAAGATTCCTTCAGAGATTTGCACACAGGCTGCTGACATGCCATAGGTCAGCTTAGGCTCTCTGCCGCCCCGCCTCCGCCACCCCAGGTATAACAAATACCTATAGTAAAAGTTTCATGTAATTGGTGTTAATATTAGAGCAGTCTTATAAGGAAGTTCCATTGTATTTATATGGAAATATAATTTAATTCCTTTCAAGTAGTCAACATTTCAAGAGAGGGAGAGGTGCTGGAAGAATGTTGAAAGGAAAAGATGGGGGGCAAATTCTGTCACCTGAAGACTAGAGAGTATGATACTGACTCCTAGGAAAATTCTGGAGTGGATCACAGAATTAGTGATATATAAATAGCAGAAAAAGAGAAGTGAGTGCCATGTCTATAGGATTTGATGGTTTACAAAATGCTTTCTTCACAAAAACTTTGTAAGGTAGATATATCGATAGGTAGACATATGACAAACATTTTTTTTTATCAGATCAAAGCATTGCCTATAATAGGTACTATACAAGCACTAGCTGTTGATGGTGATGATGGTGATTATGGTAGTGATGATGATGATGATGATGATGGTGATGATGATTGTGATGATGATGATGATGATAGTGATGATGATGATGATGATGATAAGGATGGTGATGATGATGGTTGTGATGGTTGTGATGATGATGATGATGATGATGATGATGATGGAAGGAGAATGATGGTGATGATGATGATGAGTGAGGATGATGCACCAGGCACTTGCTGGGTGCTGGAGAGACAAAGACAACAGTGAAACAATGTCTGACCTTAGGGAGCTTCCTTTTTATCCAGGGAGACATCAGGTACATTGATAATTCATTAGATAATTGGTACATCAGGTAACTGGGGTTTCTATAGAATAGAGTTATTAATGATTATAATTAATTAAGTAAAATAATCTCCATGAAACACTAAATAAATGCCAACTGCTATTCTTAGGCATGTGTTCCCTCTCCAGTGGGGAGCCTTAGTGCCACATTGCACTGTATTACATTTTGAATGATGACTTGGATAGAGCCATAAGTTATATGCTTATCGAATTGCATGCTTACCAAAGTGACACAAAGTTGGGAGGGAGAGCAAATACACTGGATGATTAAGTCAGGGTCCCAAAAGGCCTTTCCAGGCTGGAGCATTGAACCAAATCTAAGAAGATGGTAAGTGTAAGTCAGCCTTAGATATAGATAATTGACTTGTCCAGGTTAGTGGAGATCTAGTCAGGTAGAAGTTTGGAAGAAAAAGATCTGGGGTGTTTGTTAGATTGCAAATTTAACATTAACATAGGGTCACAGTCCTATGCAAACATGGACTATATCCGGAGAGGCTGGCCTTCCAGAATAAGGATGTCCTACTCTATTCTGCTTTGATTAGACTATATCTAGAGTGTTGTGTTCCGTTTTAAGCTCTATAGGTTTTGCTGTTGTTTAGTCAATCAGTCATGTCTGACTCTTCATGACCCCATTTGGGGTTGTTGTGGCAAAGATACTGGAGTGGTTCGCCATTTCCTTCTCCAGCACATTTTACAGATGGGGAAACAGAGGCAAACAGGGTTAAGTGACTTGCCCAGGGTCATACAGCTAGGAAGTGTCTGGGCTAGATTGAACTCAGGTCCTCCTGACTCTAGACCTGGCACTCTGTCCACTGCACCACCTAGATTCCCCCCTGCCCTATAGTTTAGGAAAGACATTAATAACCTAGAGAACATTCAGGAGAGGGAAGTTGTGATGGGCTTTGGAGGAAATATGGATATTTTGCCTAGAGAAGAGAAGATTCCTAAACATGGGGACGTTGTAACTGTCTTCAAGTATTTGAAAAGAGGTCACATGAGTGAGGAATTTGATGTGTTCTAATTGGCCCCAGAGAGCAGAGCCAGGAAAGCTGGGTGGAAATGACAAATAATAAATAATAATGATCCTTAGCCTTTAAACAGCACCTTAAGGTTCACAGAGCATTTTTACATGTTATCTTATTGGATCCTCACAGTAACCCTTTGAGGCAGGTGCTGTTATGATCCCCATTTTACAGAAAGGGGAAAGTTACTAACAATTAGAGCTATCCCAGAGTAGAATGCCTGCCTTGGGGGATGGGGTTTTCCCTCCCTGGAGACCTTTGAGCGGAGGCTGGGTGTGTAGTAGTGAAAGTTCCTTTTTAGATAATGCGCCCTGGATCTAGACCTGGGAACAGATCTTGGGGGTCACCTACTTCAACCCTTCATTCTACAGGTGAATAAACGGAGGCCTAGAGAGATTATAAGTGACTTACCCAAGGTGAAGCAAGCATGGGAGTCAGGATCTGAACCCAGGGCCTTTGACCCCATGGTGCTGCGATCTTTCCCCAAGACAGAGGCATAGGACAGACTAGATGGTTGCTAATGCCTCTTCCAGCTCTTCAGCTCAGTGATTCTATGATTTGTCCTCTGAACAGGTCATTTTCCATGGCACTGGTACCAGTGGAGGATTTAGCGGAGAACACCTAGAGTGTGTAGAGTGGGGATCTCATTATGAGCAGACCCCTCGGAGGGACCATTCACATTGGCACAATCAGATCTGTAGTGATGTGCCATGTGGCATACAGCTGGATGCCAACTAGTGCAAACAAGGAATCTCCTGAGGCGATCCCGTTATTGGAATCTGTACCTCTTATTTCCGTTGGGCTGGGTCCAATGGCCTCATTTGCTATAATTATAACTTTTTTTTTAAACAAATGCTTTATTAACTTCTGTTTTACATCATTCATTTCCGCCAGATTTTGAGTTACAATCATTTCCCCCCCGTTATTCCCCTACCCAACCTCCCAGAATAGCAGTCCCACTAGATATGCCCTCATCCCATCTGCTCTCTCCCATGTCTTCTCCCATACCCCCTTCGACTTTTCCATTAGAGGAAGGTGAATCTTTGTGTCCCAATGCCTGCATATCTTATCTCCCAATTATAAGCAAAAGAGTATTAATAATAGTATTTATATATATTTGAAACATTTAATGTTAAGACCTCGAATTTCGCTATAATTATAACTTAATGTGAATTCACATGTATTCAGCTGTTTCAAGGGGTTTGCTATCCACCCTGATCAGGACCTACCTGTAGTGGCAAAGGCAAGAGGATCCAAACTGGAGTCTTGCCTCAGATGGCAACTAGCTCACTCGTGTGTCCTCTGTGAACCTCAATGTCTTTATCTGTGAAATGAGGATAATAATAGTGCCCACCTCGCAGTGTGGATCAAATGAGATGATACTTGTAATGGAGACCTTGAAGATGCCTTTTCTGCTTTTACTGTTCCGTTTCAACTTGGGAACTTTGAATATTCAAGTCAAAAGTTTCTTGGGTTTTTGTTTTCTTTTTAAGGTTGGGCCTGGGATTTCATTGGTGGAGGGAACTCATTGCTGATGCTGATTTATTCCATCCATTATGGGCTTAGAGAATTTCTTGGGGACACTGAGAAGTTAAAGGGCTTTCCCAGGATCATACTTTGTGTCAGAGGCGGGATTTATGCTTCTGGCCTTCTGGTCTCCAAGGTCAGCCCTCCAACCATCACATCAGTATTCACAGACCAATGCCATTGTCCACTTGTGTTAGACTTCACAGGCCTATGTCATGGGATCCCCAAGGAGATGCTATTGCCTGAATTTTGGGAAATGCCATTCTCCTGGGTGGAACAGATTTGAATTCACCGAGGTGATATTTTTCTCATATTTGGACAGGAGCTATGCATTCATTTGATTTAGCATTATTCACAGATTAACTGCCTCTTGAGCCACCAAATTCAGGAGTTTTGAGTCTGAGATTGTGATCTTCTAAAAGCATACATAGCCAGCAAATTCCTTTGGTTTTTCAAAGTCAGTTTCCCAATCTTGACTCACCCCCCCTCACCTCCACACTTCCTTCTTCCCCATTTGCTATGGCTGCCCATCTTCCATGGGAGTGCAGTGCGATTTTCATTTTCTGATTATGACCTCTGAATCCCAGCCAGAATAGAAAATTTCTCTTCTAGTAAGGGTATTCAGAGCCAAGGGCCCTTCCAAAGATAAATATTTGTGTGATAACCATTCCGTCTGTCTCTTTCAAAGCATGCCTTATTTATTGCACAGGGCTGTTGCATATCTGAGATGCCTCTCACCCTCTCCTCCCTGTGCTCTGTTAGTCTGAAAATGCTTTAGAAGCTTCAACAAATAAAATAAAGCTGAGGGCAGCACTTGTGAAGAAGATGGGGCAGAGGAACCTCTTCCACTTTACTTGTGAATCAGAAGCTCTAGGCTTGGGAAGAATCTTCCCTCAAATAAATAATTGGTTCTAATGGTGGAGTTTCCCAGGCACGATTTTCTTGGCCATTTCTTAGTTGTTTCTGGGTCTTGCTTGGGATGGGGAGTCAATGACAGGAGAATGAGATGGACTCTCATGATTGGTTTTTGACACATTTTTTCCTACACTAACTTGCACACCCACCAATGAGAGAGCACAGGGACAACCAATGATGCTGTCTGTTCTCCAGCCTCTGTGTCTCCTGCTTGGAAACTTAGATCTCCATGTCAAAGCAATCACACAGGCTCATGAGAGGATGTTTTCCTTTCCCAATATTCACTGAATGCAGTATCTGTAACTGGAGGTTAGAGCTGAAGCATTGGGTTTATATTATATATAAGTGAAGGGCTTCTCAATAATTACACTCTAATAGAATAAGAGGTTTCAAAGTGGAAGAGACATTAGAGACCATTGAGTTTTAATGCCTCTCATTTTATAGCTGAGAAAAGTGAGGAGGAGAGAAGTCAAGTGACCTTCCCAGTCACCCCACACTAAGGTCACCCCACACCAAGGTCATACCTCACCAAGGTTACCCCACAAAATTTTTAGAGGCAAGTTATGAACTCTGGTTTTCTTCACTCCAAATCCAGTGTTCTGTTCCTTCAAATATTTTGATAACTATTTAATGTTATCAGTTTCCTTTGTAAGCCTATGTATTTTATGCATTTAAAAACATTACTCTGAGAAGGCCCTTACCAGATCAACAATCAAAGAGATTAAAAAAAAATTCATTGTAATTAAAAGCAGTTTTAGAATCACACAGAAATCCACTTGCCTTGTTTTACAGATTTAATGGGACAGATCCATGGTAGTCATTGTTGAAAATAACAATAAATTAAGAATGATGATAGTATTTTTCCTGGAGGTTCCATACTTGTGACATCATCGGCAGAGGGAGGTCCTGGTATGGAAGCTCCTTCCACTGATATAGGCAAGCAACTTGTTTCATTTATAGCCTTCGAGAGTTTTGCCTGGAACACTGTAAAGAAAGTGACTTACCAAGGGTCAAACAGCTAGTATATTTCAGGGACAGGCCAGAACCCCAGCTCCAAGGTTGGGCCTTTATTCTCTTCACAAAACTACAAAAATAAATAATTTTGATAATGATGGTGAAGGGTTGGCATTGGTTTTACCTTTCATAGTTTCACAAAGCATTTTTTTTCACATATAATTTGATTCTTATAATGTAAGATAAGGTTATTGGGAGGACACTACTACCCTATTTTATAGATATGGAAACTGAGGCTCACAGAGGATTAAGTGAATTTCCTCAGGTTACAAAAGTAGAGGGTAGAAGAGCTGGTATTTGAAGAATTTTGGATGCTAGGTCTGTCCACTAGATTGCTGCTGCCTCAGCCTAGACTCAGGAAGACTTGAGTCCAAGTGTGACCCCAGATACTTACTAGCTGTGTGACTCTGGACAAGTCACTTAACCCTGTTTGCCTCAGTTTCCTCATATGTAAATTGGAAATAATTATGGCACCTACATCACGGGGTTGTTAACCGCCTTTTTCACAGAAGGTGCACACTTTCTCCACTTGGGCTAGTCTGTGCCTTTGTATATTGTCTTTCCTTCTCCCAGGAAAGATTGTTGTTAAACTACTGCCTGGTGCAAAGAAATAAGTTATAGAGCTAAATAACGTTTTTAAAAATTAATTTAATAATTTATTCCCCCCCCCCCCAATTATATGTAAGAACATTCACATTCTTTTTTTCTTCAAATTTTGAGTTTTAAGTTCTCTCCCTTCCTTCACTTCCCCGCCTCCCCTCTTCATTGAGAAGGCAAGCAACTAAATAAAGTTTTCAGAGATGGAAGGTAGCCATTGTTATTCCCACCAAAGGATGTTTTTGCAGTAGGTGGAGGCCAGAGTGTCAAGTCAAAAAGCGTTTATTTAGTGCTTACTACATTGCAAGCACTGGGCTCTACCAGAAATTGGGGCCTACCATCTGTATGCCTTGGGCAAGTAATGGCATGTGTATTAGAGATAAGTGGGGACATCTGAATTTTTTTTTTTGTTAAAATATTCCTCTGCTTCTTAGACAAAGCTTTCAGTCTTCAAATAATGGGATTGAGCTCCCTGCTTGGTTTTGCCAAAGGTGTTTTTCTGCCTCCCCACCTGGACCATCACCTTTGATTAGCAGAAGGGTAAGAAGCCCCTTAAAACCTTTGTCACGTCCTTTTAAAATCTGGTGCAAAAGTTATGTTCTGGTGTAGCTGGGGTTTTTTTTAACTCCAAGAGTGTCATTGTCTCCAATCCAGTGTGAATGATGGCTGCTAAGGGACTATTCAATACAACTGCTCTGAGAAACTCCAGCAAAGGGAAAAGATCGAAAGACAGAGAAGGTGCTTGGGTGAAAATATAGCTTCTTTCTGTGGAGGAAAAGACCGTCCTGCGGATTTGTGCAGTTGGTGAGGGAATATGCTGCGGGTCTATGATCCTTCTTTCACGACTGCTTTGTGGATCAGGAAGAAGATTTCTTCCTCCAACAAGATGACCGAGAAAGTGGGTGATTCAGTAGAAAGTGCTGAAAGTGGCTGACTGATTAAGAAAACTTTCTCAAAAGACTCTTGGCAAGGGAATGGAAGACTGAAGGGCTTTTCACAGCGTCATGACTGACTTGGCTTTCTGAAATCTCCCCCCCTCCCACCTCCAAGTCCCCGCTGCTAGGTGGGTTCCTCAACCCCTTACTTCAGATTTAGCCCCACTCCCAGGTTTCTTTGATGGATCTGTAATTTCACTGATGTAGAATTTGTTGTTGTTCACTCCTGTCTGACTCTTTGAGACCTCATTTGGGGTTTTCTTGGCAAAGATACTAGACTGGTTCGCCATTTTCTCCTTCAGCTCATTTGACTGCTGAGGAAACTGAGGCAAACAAGGTTAACTTACTTGACCAGGATCACACAGCTAGTAAATGTCTGTGGTCAGATTTGAGCTGAGGAAGATGAGTCTTGCTGAGTCCAGACTTGGTACTCTACCCACTGTGCCACCTATTTACCCCATTGATGTAGAAATCCCCTCCAAAAATATAGATGGGGATTTATTCATTCCTCCTGTATCTGGTGGGGCTCATCTATTTCTTCCTATGAATCCTTTGAAGGAGCTCCACCCAACCTGCTGGGCCCCCCTTTAGATCTCTTGACATTGCATGAATTCTGACGGTAACTGGTGACTGACCACCCCACCTTTTCTCCTTGTCCCCTGATGACAATTGCTATAGTGTTCTTCCTGTCCAAGTTTCCAATGGAAATGTACGCAGTTGACTGATGCTTCTCTACTGCAAGATGTCTCCAATCTATGTCAATATTGTTCCTTGAAAAACATAACAAAGATAACTTTGATCCCCTTCTGATAATTCATCCCAAGTGAGAGCTAAAAGAGAAAAGGGAATGGAACAATCACTAGGTGCCAGGCCCTGTGCTAAGTGCTTTAGAAATTTTATGTCCTCTGATCCTCATAGCAGCCCTGTGAGGTAGGTATTGTTATTATTTCCAATTTACAGATGGAGCAAACAAGGCAAACGGGGTTAAGTGACTTGCCCAGGGTCACACAGTTGGTAAATGTCTGATGCTAAATTTGAACTCAAGTCTTCGTTAGTCCATTCCCATTCACTCTATCCTTTGCATCATTGAGCTGCCTAAGATACTTGCCAGAGGTGTTTGCTGCCCACACGGAGGTTACAAGAGGCGAGGTCATGATGGGGTTCAGATGTCAACCAGAGGACTTTGTATTTGATCTTCGAGGTCGTTGGGAACTGCTGAAGTTTATTGAGAAAGGGGAGGACTATCAGACCAGTATTTTAGGAAAATCACTGTGACAGCTGTGTTGGGGACAGTGTGGAGTGGGCAGAGAGACCAATTAAGAGGCCGTTGCAATAACTAAGAAATGAAAACCCAAGCAAACTTAATTTAAAAAAAGATCAATGATACTCCAGGTAAAAGCAGAGATTTTGCTGAGGGATCGAGTGAAGCCAACCCTTGAGCCCTAAAAACAGAAGAATCTTTTTAGCTTCATCTTCTTGGCTAAAAAAGAATCTTCCCAACTGGTCTCTGTCTCCTAGGCCTGTGTACTTGGCCATAAGGGGCCAGTGGGGAAGTATAAGGGATAGTGACCAGAAACATATTCTTCTAAAATTAAATATTTTAATTTGTTTTACCTTCCTTGCCCATACAAACTAGAGCCCCCAGAACATGTTCTATAGCTAGTGGAGGGGTCAATGAAGTGAGGGGAAAAGTTTCATTGACTTTGTGCTGACCCAGCTAGGCCTGGAGGCAGGACTCAGGGCCATCTGAGGGCAGGAAGGAGGAAGGCTTTTCCTACAGGGTCTGGGCTTCACTGGGCAGCAGACAAGACTCCATAGGGCCATGGAAGGATTGGAGTAACCGAGTCACTGATGGTGCCTCCTCCTTCCTTACCCATCACAGTAGAGTGGAATGAACAGGACATGGAGGAACGAAGCAGGCACAGGGACATGGAGGGCAGCAGGTGAAGCAGCCAAGGTCCTCAGAGCCTGGGGAAGGAAGGCTGTGCACTCTCAGCAGTGCCCTCACAGTCAAGGGGCTGCTGGTTCATCTAGCTGTGCCTGGGCTTAGCCTGTGCACATGCCTATGCTACAATCAATGAGCACCTATGAAATGCCCATTCTGTGCCAGGTGCAGGGCCAGGCTCTGGGTATATAAGAACAACGAGTAGAATATTCCCTGCTTACAAGGAGTTCCTTTCTAATGGGGGAGAAAACAAATGTATTAATAAGTAGATACAGCTGAAATCCCAAATGAATTAGTGTAAACATATACAAAATAGTTAGATACAAAGTAGTTTGGGAAGGAGGCCGCTAGCAATCCCAGAGGACTGAAGGTGTGAGAGGGCTATAACCTGTGCTGGCCATTGGAAGAGGAAGCCACAGAGATGGGGCCCCCCAGGCCATCCTGGAATCAAAAAGGGCTTAGATCACTGGGATGTGAGGTCTTTAGAATGGAGGGAGAGCGTCTGCTGGGCTTCCTGGGCTTGGCTCTTCCCTCTCCTGGTGTGGATCCCTCATTCCTGCCTTTTCATTCTGTGTGATTTCTGCCTCCTCCCCTCTTGCCCCCCGCCTCTTCCCCCCCCCCCCCCACCGTTCCATGCTCTTATAAAGACTATAGGAATTCTAACCAATGGTCTAAAAGTCCTACTCGAAAAGGCTGAGATTAGAATTAGGAAGACCCGAGTTCAAATCCTGTGTCAGACCCTTAGCCTTGGGCTGACTATCAGCTGCTCGGGACATCTTCACGGCTGTGTCAGTGCAACAAAGGGGCCACGAGGTGTGATGGATAGAAGACCGCCACTCACACCCTGCCTCCGTCATTTGTTGTGTGACCTTGGATAAAACATTTCATCACTCCGTGACGGCTATGACTGTTTTGTAAGTCACCTGGTGATGGCATAGGTGGCTCGAGAGCTGTGTCTGTGAAGAGAATGTCCACACGGAGAAGACGCAGGCCACACACAGCGTCGGGCCAGTACCCGAGTACATCTCTCAGTCTTGTTACAGTTCTGCATTTCCTGACGGTGGCTCCCGGCCACCTCTTGCATGCAAATCACAACTGGAAATGTGCTGCATGCAGCCTCCTTATTCACACCATGCATGTTTTCACTGACCTGTGACTCACCTGCAGTTGTGATTCACTGGAGATTCTTCTTGCCTTGTACATAATAGATGCTTAATGAATGTTGAATTAAAGTGCACTCAAAATCCCCTAACTGGGCACCTTTCTTGTTCTCCCTCACCGAAGCCCCGATCTTGGCATCCTGGTCATCTTCCAGTTCTGCCCAGAATGGGGGTCCTGCCTTGCTCTTGGGCAGTCTTTGCTGAAATGTGAGTCTTGCTCTGGACCCAAATACTGCTGCTTAGCTTTAGAAACCCTTGAGACTGACCACCTGCCTAGACCTCTGCCTATTGCCTGGCCTGGGGACTGTATTAGACACTATGCTTTTCCAGCTGCTTCCCAACCACAGATTTCATCAGCACCACTCACCTGATGTCTGAACATCGATCTAGTCTCTGTTTATACCTTGGATCTCTGTACCATTTACCTACCAGGATAACCCCTTCTCCTTGCTGCTCTTCCTTTTGTTTTCCCCCAGATTTTTAGATTTATTTTTCTGTCTTGGCCAATTAGTTTCAGTCCTCCCACCCCTTAAAGCCATAGAATTAACAGACTTCCAGTGAAGCTTTTAAAAATCCTGAATCTTTGAAAAGTCCCCAAAGTCTTGCATCCAAGTTGGAAGATTCAGGATGTTTGTTGCATTCAAACCAGAGGGAAATGCCTGACTTGGATGAATCCGTTGGAGATTAATGAATAAGGCACAGAATTGTACTTGTTCAGTTGTTTTAGTCATATTTTTCTTTCTGAGGCTTTCTTGACAAAGATACTGGAGTGGTTTGCCATTTCCTTCTCTAGCTCATTTTACAGATGAGGAAACTGAGGCAAAGAGGATGAAGTGACTTGCCCAGGGTCACATAGTTAGTAAGTGTCTAAAACCAGATTGGAACTCAGGAAGATGAGTCTTCCTGACTCCAGGTCTAGAGCTCTATCCACTGTACCACCTAGCTGCCCTAGGGGGAAAAAATCATAGCTGAGTGAAAAAACATTCTTTTCTATTTAATGCTATTAATGTTGCCAATGGGAAATTGAATATGCTCAGATATGTAAAGCACTGCCTTCATGTCACTGATGACCACTTCCCCTGGAAGAACTGACCCCTAGGAAATCAGTCTGTCATGTGTAATTGAACAGTCCAGCAGATCACAGTCAGTTTCAGGTCCCATGATGGTTTTGAGATATAGACAGTAGTGTATAGGAAACAAGGTTGAGTTTTTCTGATGTTTCACTTGTCCACATTTTCACAAATAATAGGGCAGTTTATCAGCTTCCTGTGCTCCTGGCTCCCCACCGAGTGTCCCTGCTTGAGATATCATGTGTCATGAGTATCTTCTGTGGCAAGTCAGCCTTATTTTTCTTACTGTGGACTGGGCACCCCAGGACACTACAGGCTGAACTCTCCAAAGCCTTTATCACTGTCAGCTGCACACAATAATCTCCCTTTGGTTGACCTTCATGTACCTGGACAGGAGTTACAGATAGCTTTGCTGGCCAATGGACTCAGCATTGGGCTCTATGCTTGCTATGTTGATTTCTGTTTTCATAAGGTAATATCCGAGGTTAACAAATTTGAAAGTATTTTAAAGTCATCTCAATGTTAACTCCCCATTCCAAACTTGAATTCCCATCTCAGTACACGCTTAATTTTATAAAACACCTGTTTAGAAAGCCAGTATACTCAGTTAAAGAAAATAAATGTTGACAATGTGAAAATATTTCAGTCTACTTGAAGCTTAGCTATATACCAGAATAACTTGCCTCAGCAGGCAGTAGGGTTTCTTATAAAGGACACACACACACACACACACACACACACACACACACACACACACATCCACACACCAACATACCCACACACCAACACACCCACACACCAACATATACACACACACACACACACTCTGAACATACATACTCTGAGCATCCACCCAATATAAAAACCATATTGGAGATCACTCAACTTTTCTCATGATTAGATTTTCAGAGGGTTGATGATGGTGGTTGTTAGAGCTTTATTCCCATACTCTGCAAAGTGATATGTGTGTGTATGTGTCTACATGTGTGTATATGTGTGTATATTGGGACTGGGGAATCTGAGTTAATCAGTATTATACTCAATCCTAAATCATCCCCAGATGTCTGAGCCATTGTCATGAAAACCTTTCCAGATTAGGCAGTTCATGTATCCAATCCATTTTCTTTTGGACCCGCTAATGCTTTCATAAATAATTCTAGTGATGTGCCAGTGTGATATGCCCACACATCCCTAATTTTCTCCCCAGCCAGAAGTGCCAGGGAGTTAATGATGATATCTTTGGAGACTGACTTCAATGCTGACTAAAATAAAAGAAACCTGGTTTACAATGGCCCTGGCTGCAAGAGCCGCTTTCCTGGAATCATTACCACACATAGCATCAAAAAAGAGATAGCACCACGTCCCTAAAATAAGACAATTTGCGAGACATGTCATAAAAACTCCCTTCACCGCCTGGCTTCTCTTGTTAACGGCTTCCATAAAACTAAGGCATTGTCAGAAAAGTTCCGAGGCATTTTCTCCATGCCTAGAAAGGGTTGTTTGGCAGAAGCTGCAGGAGCTCTCTTTGGCCTCTTCTTCAAAGTACACCTCCAATCTGAGCTGTTCCTGGAAGTTCACTTGTTTCTGTACAGTCTGGGGAATGACCTCAGCTTTCCATGATTCTTACACAATTAGAATCAGCTACCACCTTTGCAAATTATGTTTAATGAGGTTGGCCCAGGCCAACAAAAGGGCCTATAGAAATAAGGTGGTAAATTAATAAAGTGATAAAGATCTAATTAAATGGTCTGGGAGCTTAGAGAAAGAGATCAATAATGGCCAGAGTGCCTGCTCCCTCGATGTGTACCCAAATATATGAAGATTGGTTTGATGCTTCTGAAAGTGTAGCCTCCTTGGTAATGGCCTCACGATGAAGACAGAAACATTTTTGTGCACAGCCAAAGCGGGGAAGTTCTTTTGCTTTACTGTGCAGATTTGTTATAAGAGTTTTCTTTTCTAGTGGGGACAGGGGGGAGGAAGAGGCAGCAAATCTTTGATAATTGAAAACTCTCACCTCTGCCGATGAACATTTTTATGACTGTGGATAATTCCCACTCTCCTTCTGTTTCCTCATCTGCAAAATGAGGTGGGGGTGGTGGTGATGGGGGGACCTTTTAGAATCTTTTTGCCTCTACACATATGATTCTGTGATTTGTGGCCTTTGGAATGCTGTCTAGAACATCGTCATTTAATAGATATTAAATAAACAAATGTGGGGTTAGGCTAAACTGCATTTAAAATGTCAGTCAAAATGTTTATATGTGGAAAAAAGTAAATTAATTTTTCTTTATTATTTATCCAAAATTGTAAAGAGATAGGGTATTCAGGTCAATGAAGTGTGCTGGTTAGCCAAGAGTTACCCTATAGATAGGGTAGACATATTTTCACCAATTTTCAGAGAATTAAGAAATTTCAAAACTCATCAAAGGAAAACTTCCCAAAGTAAGAAAATAATTTCCCAGTGATTCAGAAAGCATGTTAGGGGCTCATGTTACCTCTGGGTCTTAATTATGATTACAAAAGAATTGGAAGGGACCCGAGAGGCCATCTAATTCACCTCTTACCTGGTGAAGCACCCACTCTACAATGTGCTGCTTGACGCCTAGGCTTTGCTTGAAAACCTTCGGGGAGGGGCAGCCCAGCACCTACTATGTGGCAGCACCAGCGTAGGATAAAGTTGTTGGTTGTGACCATTGGTGGTTTTCCCAGATCACATTCTCTCCATCTCTGTGAACTATTCCATATACCTAAAAGGTCCTCTCCTCTCCTTTCTTTGTCCTTGGATCCTACCCATAGCCCTACTTCTCCACCATGATGCCTTATAGGGTTAAGATCATAGGATGGCAGACCTCTTGTTTTACACATGAGGAAAAATGAATCCCAGAGAAGGCAAGTGATTTGCCCATCATGACATAGCTGGGAAGTAGCCATTCCAGTCTTCATCGATCTCTTCTCTCTCTAAATTCCAGCAGCATTTAATTATGTCTTTAGCACTTTATTAATTTAGCGGTTAAGTAGGTCCTGATTTGTAGCATGTGCTAATTGTCTCCCCAACTCAAATGAGCTTTTGGAAGGTAAGGACCATGCATAATATACCTCCATGTAGTACTATAATAGGCTGTGCCAATCTCTTTGAAACTTAAGAAATACACAGTTGATGCTTATAAGAGATTTGTTGATATAGTTGAGTCATTTAAGTTATGTCTGACTCTGTGATGCCATTTGGAGTTCTCTGGGCAGAGCTACTGGAGTGATTTGCCATTTCCTTTTCCAGCCCATTGTATAGGTGAAGAAACTGAGGCAAACAGGGTTAAGTGACTTACGAAGGGTCACACAGCTAGGAAGTGTCTGAGGTCAGATATGAACTCAAACAAGAGTCTTCCTGACTCTATCCACTGAGTCACCCAGCTGCTCCCTCCCAGGGAGCAGCTCATCACTTGCCTCATCACTTACCAATATTAAAACAAAGACTAAAACAGTCATGGTACGGTGGATAGTGAACTCACCTCTGAGTGAGGAAAACCTGAGTTCAAGTCCTACCTCTGACATGTATTATCTATGTGACTCTGCTTGTCTTGACTTAATGGTACCCTGAGTAATTCTTTAAATTATAATTTGCAGAGAAGGTACTGACCTGTATTAGAGAAGAGAATTTCCCAAATGGGAAATCTTGGCATGGATAATGAGGATGATGGATGAAGATGCTGATTTGGTCTAAAAACAAACACATGGGATCCAGGCAGGATTTGGGTCAGTCCATACCAGAACCACTAGAGGGCGAGAGAAGGGGTTTGTCCTAAAACCGGACAGTTGTGGCACAAGAGGATCAGCCAGACACTGAGAAATGGTCTGAGTGGCTCCTGATCATTGAGGCTTCCATGCCTTCTATTGGGAAGAGAACAAAGGGAACTCATGCCCCTTTCCCAATGTAGTCACCTAGAGTAAGACCTCCTCCCTCCAACCCCATATACCTGTGGGATACAGGGACAAGAACTCTGACATCAAAGGACTTGGGTTCACATTCTGCCTCTGACATTTACTGCCTGGGTGACCTCAGTCAAGTCGACTTAACTTCCCTAGACCTCACTTTCCTTAGCCATAAAATGAGGAGCTTGGACTAACATCAGAGACTCATTATACATTAATGATGTATAATGTACATTGTACATTAATTTTTTAAATGTGTGATGGACAGTTTGGTGAAGCCTATGGACTCTTCCTTAGAATAATGTTTTAAATATACAAAATAAGATGCATAGAATTATAAAGGAAAGCAGCATAAAATATATTTTTTAAAACAAGTTCATAGTCCCTTGATTAAGAATGCCTGACTTTTATGGCTTCTAAGGTTGTTTCTAACTGTGTCTATATTTTTAAACGTACTCTAGGCACAGATAAGCTAGGTATGCATTCAGGAGTTGGGATAGGTCCCTTGGTGGTCAGCGGTTTGGCCCACAGATTCATCGGTCCCTCTGGTTGTCTGTGGGACTGGGGAAGAGACCAAGTCTAATCAGACTTTTTCAATAAATACTTATTGATCAACTAAATGAAGGGGCAGTTATGCCCATGGCCCAGAGAATTGACCTGATGAACAGAGGCTGGAGTAAAAACTAGCTGTGCCCATCATATACTTGAGAAGACCAGGGATGCTGGATATTGCCACAGACTTGACATTCTCTCTAGAAAACAGATTCCTTGCTTGCTGAAATAATAGTTGGGCACACAGGGCCTGAAACTCTGTGATAAGATATAATCCCTTTGTTTAATGGCTAGGCTCTTTTCAAATCTTCAAGTTTCCAAGAACTATTTTTTTTTTTTTAATCACAAGGGAGAAAATGTCACAGGCAAAGGTAATAGGCTTCTGTTTACCTAGCCCAGGGTAGCTATTGAGAAGAGAACCCAGAGTCATTTCATTTTCCAGCTTAGAGGGAGGCTCCATGGGGAAGAAGCTGCAAAATATTTTCCCATTGATTTCTTTGTGTTTAGAAAATTAGGACAGAAATGAATCACGGATTACTTTCTTTCCTTAGTTGCCAAAGGTCTTGGGTATGCGAGCGTGTCACTGTGCTCCCAAGGGGTTGGAAAACTGTGCTCCCTTGGTGACAGAGAAATCCCATGGCCCCATTTATCAAACATGCTTTGCTATTCTGAACCTGACATCAGCTTGCTATTAAGCACACAGACAGGTCGAGCAGGGATATACATTCTCCTGTTTAAGATTCTAAGCCCAAGGGACAGAATGGTTGCTTTAAACAACTCTATCCCGACTTTGATAATCTTAATAACCTTGAATGTTCCCCCATTCAGGAGTTACCAATTAAGGCACAGGTCGATTGAGTTGGCTCACTATTTACCTTGGCAAACATTCCATCATTGTTAGACATAACTCCCCTGCCCTCCCCGCCCCCCCCCCCCATAAAGTGGATGGAAGATGGCTAGGCAGTCATTACTCTCCCTCCCTCTCTCTCTCTCTCTCTCTCTCTCTCTCTCTCTCTCTCTCTCTCTCTCTCTCTCTCTCTCTGTCTCCCCCTCTCTTTCTCTCACCCCTTGGCCCAGAATAACTGGATTTTTCCAAAGGTAAAGCAGAAATGGGGGGAGAGAGTAAGAAAATGGTACCATGACTTTGCTACAGACTACCTTGTGACATTGTGTAAGTTAGTCTCAATTTTCTTGTCTATAAAATGGGGATAACAAGAGCACTAATTTCATCAGATTATTGTAAGGAACACATGAGTTAGTGTACACAAACTGTAAGCCCTTTGAGCAGGGCTTCTTCCCTTTCTTATTAACCTGGTCCCCTTGGGCAGTCAGTCTGGGGAAGCCTATGGACCTATGGACACCCTCTCAGAAAAAATGATTTTTTATTTTGTTAGTTGTTTTCACTCATGTCTGACTCTTCATGACCACACTTGGTGTTTTCTTGGCAAAAATACTGAAGTGGTTTGCCATTTCCTTCTCCACTTCATTTTACAGTTGAGGAACTGAGGCAAACAGGGTTAAGTGACTCATCCAGGGTCACATAGCTAGTAAGTGTCTGAGGCCAGATTGGAATTCAGGAAGATGAGTCTTCCTGACTCCAGGCCCATCAATGTATCCATGGCATCACCTAATTGCCCCAGAAAAATGCTCATAAATGCATAAAATGAAATGAATTGGATTCCAAGGAAACCAATTATATTAAATATTATCAATCTATTTTTTAAAAAAAAGTTACTGACTCTAGGTTAAGAATTCTTGTTGCAACATAAATGTTAGCTGCTGTTAATTTATTATTTTTGTAAAGCATGTAAGATTTGCAGTCGGAGAACTTGGTACTTACTCTCTGTGTGGCCTTGGGCAAGATTAAGCTCTGCTGCTTGCCACCTGGATGACCTGAGGCAAATTCTTTGACCTGTTGGGGCTTAGTTTCCTCAGCTTTGAGATGGAGTGAATTGGACTAGGTGACTATTGAAGTTCCTTCTAAATCTGTGTTATTATAGACTTAGTCCTGAGAGAAATATTGTGTAATGGATAGAATGCTGGATTTGGGGTCAAGACTAGGGTTCGAGTCCAGCCTCATCCTGGTTGCATGAGCCTGAGTCTTATCCTCTCTGGGCCTCAATTTTCTCGTCTATAATATGGGGTGGTTAGATTCAATAACCTCTAAAATTTCTTTTAGTTCAGAATCTATGATCCTATCCCATGGTCCCATAAAGAACCAAAGACAGTTGAATGTCCAATTCTTATGGCTCCTTTCCTGCTCCCCCCCCCCATTTTAACTCTCTTAACTTTGTTAAGAAGCATATGATTTAAAGGTAATTTATGTCTTGGGCACATGGTCCCTTAGAAGGTGTATTGAAACCAATAATAATTTTCTCACCAGCAAGCAAAACTTCTCAGTTCTCCATGGGAGAAAAACAAGTCCCCAAGGAATAGCAGCCCTGTGTCCCAATCCTCAGAGCCATTTGGTCCTATTTTAGAACCTACTTTAGTGACATCCGAATCTGAGACCAAGTTGTCTTCACTGATTTTAAATTGTCCCCAACCTTCCCATCAAGCAAGTGATGTGTGGAATGACACCTGGGAATTGGATAAAAACATCAAGAAAGACAGTAGCAGAAAGATTTTGTTGCTAAAGAGGGAAAGACAGACACGTACATACACACATACACACACACACCAACATGAGGGAGGCTTATCTCAAATTCTGTTTAGATGTTGAGAGGGACAGATATACTTACCTTTCGCACTTTGAGGATGGCTTCTGATGTTGTCAAGTCAACACTGTGAACTACAAACTTGTACCATGACCTACCTAGGACCCAGAGGGATTGACATTCCATGAAAATCCAGATCAAGAATATCAGTCAGCCCTGGGAAGCATTTCAATACACACACACACACACACACACACACACACACACATACACCCTGAAATCCTGGCACCCCAAAGATACTGTAAATAAACCCTTTACATTTTTTTGAGATGTTTAGTTGTAGGAGAAGGAAAATGACCTGAATTATGCAGCTATTTCATTAATCTAGGTGGTGCAGCAGATAGATTCCTGGATTGGAGACTGGGATACTTCAATTCAAATACTCCCTCACAGTTTTACAAGTTCTGGGACCTTGACCAAATTACTTTTTTTATCTGTGCCTCAGTTTCCTCATCTACTAAATAAAGGAGTTGGGTTTGCTCTAAGAGCCCTTCTCACTATAAATCTGTGATCTCTTGTTTTCCTGAAATTCAAATTGTTACATTTCATGAGTGGAATCCTGACAAGTCTCCCTTCCTCCCTTTTATGAGAAAGGGACAAATATTAAATAAACAAGCTGATGTGAGGGATTTATTTAAAACAATCATTAGAATGTAAGCTCCTTGAGGGTAGAGTCTGACAGTTTTTATTTTGGTCTCCACATCCCTACTACCTCCAACAGTTCCTACCTAGAACAAGATGAGCAGTTTAATAGACACTTGTTGGATCAGATTGAATTTTCAGGAGATTGTATAGTCACTCAGTGCTTGGTCTTTTACCTATAGGCCTTCTACCACTATGTAAATCAACTGAACAAATCCTTAGTGAACATTAGGTGCCAACTAGTGCTGCCCTTCAAGGCTATCCACAATCTGCTATCAATCTGTCCTTCCAAACGGATTTCACTGGGCACAAGAGACAAACACTGACCCTGATGGAGATTATTGTGGGCAGGACTTCAGTAAGGTTTCTGATGTGGAAGGAAGGCCATTGGAGGTGGCAGAGGGATGATTCATGTTCAGGCATTGCTTGCAGAGAAAAAGACCTGTATCCCTGGGGCAAATTAGCAGCAGCTTCTGATTTCTTTTTTCCTCTTGCCTTTTGGACAGTAACAATGATAGAAAAATATTCCAGAAGGAAGAACAAGCCAGGAAGTGTCCATTAACATCACTGTTGCCGTCATGATGATGCTGTAGTTTTTCTAAAGCCCTGTTCTTGTGGCGTGTATAGACATTTATTAATTTCTTCTTCCTCCATCACTACTGGGCAGGTGGGTGGTGACTACAGAGAAACATGGGGTGTCCAAGTTGACTAATACCAAGGAAAGAAAAAGAGCTTTAGTTTAGATGGAGCCTGTAATTCGCCAAATCACTGGGGTCTGGACAACATTAGCATCGGGTTGATTTATTTTCCCTTCCAGCTTGGCTTGGTGCCTGCCTGAGTTTTCCTTTCCACTTGAGAACTGCAGTAGAAGGAGCCTTTGTTTGCTATCCCTTCTTTGGAAGAAAGGAATAGTAACAGTTCACATTTTTGTGAGGCTTGCTGCAAGCTTTGCATCCATGCATTATAGTAATAATAATTATAGCTAACATTTATATAGCACATGCTCCAGGCTAATTCTCACAACCCTCATTCTCAGGGGCAACTCTGGTCCCCTAGAATTCAACTCTAAGAGTAATAGGTGAGGGGCTGGGAGACTTTTTTTCCTAATTCTATCACTCCAAATCCCCCATCTGGTGTGACCCACCCATTATCCATTGTGAATGGTTACCACCTCAACTTATTTTGACTTATTGATCTCTCCTCAATAGCAAGTAATTAATACAAATAAATTATTTAATGTTAAATAATTAATAATAACAGAAATATTTACTGAAAAGTATAGTAAACACATCCCCCCACTGTTTCTTCTATACATTCTAGAAAGGTGAGCTCAAATTTGAAAGCAACGCTCTAAAGCATTTCCCCTACCCAGATCACTTCTGGTTGTGAAATAGCTAAGGAATGAGGTACTCCCTTGCTTGAAGGACACAGTTTCTTGGCTGTTGGGCTGGGCCAAGAAGGTGGTTTCTCTGAATTATCTCCTAATTGGATTCAGCTGTTTCAGCTATTGACCAATTCTGTCACAGATTCCAGCTGCTGGATCTCTGGTGGTCCCCCTACCCCCCAACCTTTCTAGTCACATGACTCTTGAATGATATCAATTATGATGCTATCACAGGGTTATAAATTTGGAGCTGGAAGGGACATTAGAGACCATCTCCCTTATTTTACTGATAAGAAAATTGAGGTCGGGGCGGCTAGGTGGTGCAGTGAGTAGAGCGCTGGCCCTGGAGTCAGAAGGACCTGAGTTCGGATCCGGCCTCAGACACTTAACCCACACAAACAAAAACCTAGCCATGTGACCTGGGCAAGTTACTTAACCCCAATTGCCTCCAAAAGCAAAAAAAAAAAAAAAAAAAAAGAAAATTGAGGTCTAGAGAGATTAGATGACTACTTGAAGTCACACAGTATCTAAAGCAAGATTTGAACTCAGGTCTTCCTGAATCCAAGCCTAGTGCTCTAATCATTCTACCACACTCCCTCCACATTTGCTCATTTTTAAAATAAATCAATTCTGTTTTGTTTTCAAATCTGCACTCCTTCCTATGACCTCCCTCCTCACCACATTGAGAAAGTAAGAAAAATGAAGCCCTGCTCCAGATATGTATAGTCAAACAAAACAATCATTTTTCTTAAAAGTCTCAGTCTGTACTCTCAGCCTATCACCTCTCTACCAGAAAGTAGGTCTTATGTTTTATCATGTGGCCTCTGGAATTGTGGTTGACCATTGTGTTGATCAGAGTTCCTAAGTCTCTCAGAATTGTTTGGTTTTGCAATATTATTATTATTGTATAAATTGTTTTCCTGGTTCTGCTCACTTGCCTTTGCATCAGTTCATTCAATCTTCCTAGGTTTCCTGCAACCATTGCCTTCATTATTTCTTAAAGCACAATAGTTTTCTATCACTTACAAATTTCATAACTTGTTCAGGCATTCCCCCATTAATGGGCACCTTGCTCAGCTTCCAATTCTTTTCCACCCTGAAAAGAGTTGCTATAAATATCTTTGTCCTTTTCCTCTTTCTTTGATCTCTTTGAAAGACTGAGCATCCACAATTTGCTAAGAGGAGCAATTGCTGGCAATCTGCTGCAATTTACTCCACCTACCATGGGCCTCTACCTGTTGAGTGATCTGTGATAGGTTATGTTTCTAGTACTTGATGGTAATGGACAGATTAAAACACTCATTTGATCTTCAGAATAGCCCTTGGGATGGTGGTATTTAATGCATTTTTATTCCCATTTGGCAAATGAGAGAACTAAGGCTCAGGGAGCTTTAGGGATTAGCTTATAACTTAAAAGTCAAGTCAACAAAAAATTATTAAACACTTACTATGTGCTAGGTAAAGAAAGACAGTCTTTACCCTCAAGGAGATTATATTCTAATGGGAGAATACATACAACGAAGCTGAAAAATTGAAGAGCCAGGATTAGAATTTGGCATTTTAAACTCCAAATTCAAATCTCTTCCCACCTAAGGGTAGTCTTCAAACTTGTTCAAGCTTTCATTCCAGGAGGAAAACAAGAAGGATTTTCTTTAAGTTGAAGAAATATAAGACTTCTCCACAGTAGCCATAGTCTTTCTAGTCTTCTGGAAATGCTACAGGCATGCCTGGCTGTCTCCTGTATGGTTCATGATGTGCTAACCACTGCAAATCTCCATCAGTGCCCAGCAGAGCTGCATGTGCCATGGAGGATGTGTGTGTGTGTGTGTGTGTGTGTGTGTGTGTGTGTGTGTGTGTGTGTATGGGCATGTGCTTTCATTCATCCCACCTCCTTTCCTAGGTAATTCCTTCCACTGATTCATTATCCTGTCCCCGTTTTCACATCTCTCTCCTCCCATCTCCCTGCAGGATTTAATTTAAACTTCACATGTTGCAGTTTATAATCATGGCATTTCCCTCTGTGGCCAAGTAATGACAATTACAGGCTGTTAGTGACCTTTTCTCAATTGTATTTTTCAACATTATTAAACACGTGCATGTATAAGATGCGTGAGCAGGCAAGATACAATCTGGCCCTTCCAAGACTTCATATTCTTCATCAGATGACATTTGTTTTGGACTAATGAATACATTTGCAACATACACCAGATAATGGGCAACCACATGTAGGCAGCAAGGCAAAAATGAAAACTAAATATTTTCTGTGCAAGGCATCCATCTGCCCTAAAGTCCTGATGCCTTGTTGTGTGTGGGATGGGGTGATCTTGAGTTCTTGGGGGCTATGACAGTGGGACACACAGTGCCTGGTGCCTAGTAAATGTATCATAAATGCTTGTTGACTTGACCTGACTAGAGCCCAAGTTCTGGCATGTCCCACCATGTTGGGAAGGGTGAACAATGGCCATATGACTATGTCTGAAGGCTATTCTTGCTGAGGTCAGAGAGGCTCTTTGTCAGGTTGGTAGTGGGAGGATGACATTTTTAGCCACAGTAACTATACAGTCTATTTGGTAAGTCACGGAGGGGGTTTGGTGTGTGTTGGTGGAGTGGTATTCATATCAATTAAATCATAGATCATTAAGGGAGGCAGCTGATTTAAGGAGAAATTGATCAATCAATTAGGATATATTACAAAGACAGTAGGGAAAGGGTCCCTACTGCTCACACTTGAGAAGATGTGTGTATATATGTATGCACGCATATATAAACATGCATATGCATACACATATAAGCATATGCTGACATATATGTTTGAATGTATATGTATACATGAAAGGGTATTGGCCCTGAAGTCAGAGGACCTGGGTACCAAGCCTATCTCTTAGGCTGGCTTAGCTGTGTGACCTTGGAAAAGTCACTATGAGTATGAAAGATCTTCAGTCTAGTGTGGAGGAAGTGATAAGAGATTTTAAACATTGTTTAAAAACATATAAACATATGTTTATTTATCTCATTCCCTTGCAGTCCTGGGACACACCATCTCCTCCCTCCCTTCTCCAGCATCCTGAGCTCCTGATTCCAGGTCTTCAGAATCTGAGTTATGTTCTCATCCTTCATGGACTATGGGCCCAACAATGGGCACAAGACTCCAGATGTGGTGTTGCCTAGTGAAAAGAGAATCAACCAACAAGCAGTTATTAAGCACTTACTGTATACCTGGTGCTGGGTTAAGGAATGAAATAAGCTTCCCTTTTATTGGGGAGACAACATGTACTTGTGGGAGTAAATAAAGAATGAATAGAGACAGATTAAGTATAAGGTGGGATGGCTAGGAGGAATTAGGAAAGGGTTCCTGTAGAACATGGTGCCTAATTTTGTAACCCTTACATGAGAGGCAGGATGGCACAATGGGGTAGAGTCAGGAAGATCTGAGTTCTGTGACTGCCTTAGACATTTATTAGCTGTGTGGCCCAGAGCAATTCACTTAACTTCTTTGGGCCTCAGTTTCCTCATCTGTAAAATGAGGTGATTGGGCCAGATTAGGTCCCACCCAGTTCTAAGGCTGTGATCTTATGATTCTTTTTATCACAGCCTGAGCAACAACTGATCATATTGACCTGCTCATACCACAACCAAGGCATGTATGTAGCTGGGTTTCCACAATGACCTTGGGGAGTCTGTCCTACCTGTGACTGCTTGGTGCCAGTAGGACTTATTGTGACTCCCAATGTGCTATCTTGCATTTGTTCTTCCTGAATTTCACCCCTTTTAATCTAAGCTCTTTCCTCCACTTCCTCCCAATTATGTGGGCTCTCAGCTCTGCTTTGCATGGGGATACTAATCTCCTCCCAGTTGGCATCCTCTGCAGAACCAGGCTTGGCACTGCCACTGCCTAGGTGTGTTCAGATGTGTCATTTGCAATGTCTCTTGGATGCTGGGAGCTATCTCCATGGCACGCTCCATCTGGTAAGGAAAAACAGGAAGTGGTCCCAAAATAGCCCTCACCCCCAGAAGCAGAATGAATGGATTAGGCACAAGTTTAAAGGTGCCAGGACTGAATCCCATCCCCAGCTTTGGGTATAGCAAACTCTGCCTTGCTCCCTCCCTCCCCCCCCTCCCACAAGTTTATTAACCAAAGGATCTATTCTTCCCTGCCTCCCTGTCAATTCATCCCTTATTATCCCCCATGTAGGCAAAGAGCTGCATTAACCCTTACAGATCACTAGGAACAACTCAGGCCAGAAGAAATGACCAAACCATTGTGTTGATCTGCTTTCTGGTATGCTCAGTTGAATTGAGTAAGGGTTTAATAAAATACACAAACACACTGAGGTCAGTATATTCACTTAATCCTCTTACTTGGGATGTCTATTGACAAGATATATGTCTAATTTTATTCCTTTTCATTTTAGGGTGGCAGAAGATCAAGGGAAAGTTTTTCTTAAGAAAATAGTCAGTCAACCAACCAAAAGCCACAGGATGGAGATGAGAATTAGAGAGATGAGATGCTTAGAGAGGATGGAGATGAGAGCTTAGAGAGGACTTGGAGGTCATTTATGCCAATCTGCTAATTTTAAAAATGAGGAAACTGAGGCCCATGTCCAACATTGTGTTGGTAGTATTAGGAAGACTCTCATAGAATCAGAGTTGTAGGGACACCCTTCTACGTAGAGATAGAAGGCTGTGTGATGAGGGGGGAAATGTATGGGATTTTAAATCAGACTACCTGGAGGGGAGGGTAGGTGGTATCATGGTGCATAGAGCACCAGCCCAGGAGTCTCATCTTCCTGAATTCAAATCTGGCCTCAGATGCTACTAGCTTTGTGACCTTGGGCAAGTCACTTAAACCTGTTTGCCTCAGGTCCCTCATCTGTAAAATGAGCTGGAGAAGAAAATGGCAAACCACTCCAGTATCTTTGCCAAGAAAACCCCAAATGGGGTCACAGAGAATTGGACACAACTAAAAATGACTGAACACACACACACACACACACACACACACACACAGAGGTTGGAAGCCAAGCTCTGCCACTTACCACATGTGTGACCTTGGGAGAGTCACTAGCCAATCTGGGCTTTAGTATTTTTATCTATAGAATGAGGTATTTGTAGTAGATTACCTGTAGGGGCCCTCCCAGCTCTGAATCTATGATAGTATGATCTTGAGTCCTCTAGAATAATGTACATCCTGTCTTGAATAGCCATCTCCTCTAAAATGTCTTGAGGTGGCTGGGAGGCAATTGTGGTATGATGGAAAGAACACTAGTTTTAGGGCCAATGGAGCACTCCTGTACTGCTGCTTACCAGCTGGGCAAGTGCCATTTTGTACTTCCAGTTCCTTATACAGTTTTCCAGCTGGTGGCAGGGAGAGAGTCACAAAGACCTGAGTTTAAATACAACCTTAAATACTTACTAACTTTGTGACCCTGGGCAAGTCACTTGACATTTCTTTTAGTTCAGTTTCATCTGTAATATAGGGACAATAATAGTACCTACTTCACAGGGCTGTGAATGAGATATTTGTAAAGTACTTTGAAAACCACAAAAGTATTATAAAATGCAATATATCTATTATTAACTCTAAACTTAAGGGGTTCAGCCAGATTATTTCAGGCAGTCAATAAATTTTTGTGAAGTGTCTACTACATGCCAGGCATTGGGCTAAGTACTAGTGATACAAAGAGATACAAAAGCATGGGCCCTGCTCTTGAGGAGCTCTCAGTCTAATGGGGGAGACAACATGCCAATCACTGTACAAACTGGCTCTAACAAGGCATGTAAGAAATCAACAGAACAAGGGCACCAGGATCAAGGGACATTGGGAAAGCTGCCCATCGAAGTCAGGATATAGCCTGGGAATTGAAGAAAGCCAGGCGAACTAAGAGTCCAAGATGATGAGGGTGACATTTTCAAAGTTCCTTCTATCTATGATTCTAAGACATCTGACCTTTGGGTCTTCTCTTAATGTTTGTTACACTTTGTAAAGTCCATTCTTGATCTCAGTCCTACGATCTTTTAGACTTCCCTTGAAGACCTTCAGCAAGAAGGGAGTTTGCTATCTCCCCAAGTAATCCTTTCCATTTTCTGATGGCTCTAATTGTTAGGTTTTTCTTCATAAAAGGGGTAGTTAGGTGGCACAATGGATAGAGCCCTGGGCTTGGAATCAGTAAGACCTGAGTTCAAGTCCAGCCTTGGAAAGTTCCTAGCTGTGTGACCTTGAACAAGTCATTTAACCTCTGTCACTTGAGAAGGAAATCATAAACCACTTCAGTATCTTTGCCGGGAAATCCTCCTGGACAGAGGTCCACAGGGCCACAAAAAGTCAGATACAATTGAACAATTCACATCCAGCATCTGCCTCTTAGCAATGCCTGCCCACTGTTCCTCCCTCTCCTTAGGGGGATTAAGAAGAGTCAACCAATGAATCAAAACTCATTAAGATGGAGAGATGGGGGGAGAGGAAAGAGACATGGACAAATGGATATTTCTTTTCCTGTTCCCTCATTCCATAAGAAGTCAAGCTGAGGATGGTAATGAGAGACATGCCACAAAGGTGTGCATGGGGAAAAGGAGAAATGCCCACATTTCAGTCTGCTTGACTGATTCTCACCAGTCGGAGGGGCACCACACCCAACATTGAGACTGCCCCTATCTTTGGCCACTGCCAATGGACTTGGTGACTGTAATGGGAATGGGAATTTGAAGATCCTCCTGGCCCGTTAATAAACCTGGGGGAAGTTTGAAGACCTCCCCTGCTTTGAAAGTAAACTCTGCTCCCAATAGGCTGAATGTAGTAACATGGAGCCTGTGGTGGGAGGAGTTTGCTGAAGGGGAACAGAGCCCACAGGAAGCTGGTAGTCAGAGCTAGTGAGACTGTGGGGGAGAGAGGATGCTCAGGCAAGGCTTCAGACAGGCTTGTGGGTAGATGTTGATCCTGTATTGGTTTGTGGGAAGGCTGAAGGATGCTGTGGCTTTCAGCGTTATTATGGCTTCTGAATATCTTTGGTACTATGATGGAATCAGTGTACTGGTTTTGGGATTGGGTTTTCTGTAGTATAAATAAATGCTTCAGTTCTGTCCTCTATATGGAAAGTTTGGTGTATTTTGAAATTGAACGTTGTGGGTGCTGTAAATATTTCATTGGCCCTGCATTTGGCAATGAGGATGGCCTTTCCACAAACAAAACAGCATTTATCTTCACAGCAGGGAAGCTTCCTGTGGGTTCTGCTCCATCCTTCAGCAAATTCCCTCCATCACAGGCTCCATGTGATTAGATTTAGCCTATTAGGGGGGCAGAGTTTACTTTCAAACCAGGGGAGGTCTTCAGACTCCCCCCAGGTCTATTAAGGGGCAGGGAAGATCTTAAAATTCCCATTCCCATTACACCTACCTGCATCTGTTCCCTGGGAGCTGAGAAAGGAGAATGGCAAGGTTCAGGAGACAGTCCCTCCGATGGAGACCCCCTGGCATTCCTATCCAGTTGAAGAAGAAAAGCTGAAGATGTATTGGGTGACTCTAGTCCTCATAGGATGATTTCACTTCGGAAATGGTCATTTTTTACCCTTTGAAAGAAACAAAAAAAGAAGAGAAGGAAATTATCCTCATGCAATGGTGACCACATGGCAGCTTTTATTGACTGAATAACCATTAGATTCCCACAGGGCTTCCATTTCCTGAGGGGAAAGCCCAGGCATTTAAACGAAATGTTTTGACTGGTGTGTTTGTTGCCATTACTTTGTAGTGCTGGTGGTTCTTTTTTTTTTTTTTTTAACAGTTTTTTCCCCCAGTGAAATAAAAACTGTCTTGTGAACGCATATGTGAGAGAATCCCAGATTGACCATGGACTCATTATTGGAGACACTTTCTTTCTTTTCCTTTTGTTCACTTAATAGTATTTTATTTTTTTTCTAATTACATGTACAAAACAGTTTTCAACATTCACTTTTATGAGATTTTGAGTTCCAAATTTGTCTCCCTCCTTCTCTTCTCTCCCCTTTCCCCAAGAAAGCAAACAATCTGATACAGGTTATACCCTTACAATCATATTAATCATATTTTCACATTAGCTATGTTATGAAAGAAGAATCAGAACAACAGGAAAGAACCACAAGGAACAAAAAACAAAAAAGTGAAAATAGTCTGCTTCTATCTGCATTGGGACTCCATAGTTCTTTTTCTGGATATGGATAGCATTTTCCATCATGCGTCTTTTGGAATTGTCTTGGATTGTTGTATTGCTGAGAAGAGTTAAGTCTATCATAGTTGATCATTGTACCATGTTGCTGCTGTTGTGTATGGTGTTCTCCTGGTTCTGCTAACTTCATTTAGTATCACTTCATGTAAGTCTTTCCAGGTTTTTCTGAAAACCACCTGCTCATCATTTCTTACAGCATGATAGTATTCCATCACAATCACATATCCCAACTTGTTCAGCCATCCCTCTCAGTTTCCAACTCCTTGCTACCACAAGAAGAGCTGTTATAAATATTTTTGTACATGTGGGTCATTTCCCCTTTTTTATGATCTTTTTGGGATACAGATCTAGTAGTAGTATTGCTGGATCAAAGGGTATGCACAGTTTTATAGCCCTTTGGGTATAGTTCCAAATTGTTCTACAGAATGTTTGGATCAGTTTACAACTCTACCAACAATGCATTGGTGTTCCAATTTTCCTACATGTTTTCCAACATTTGTAATTTTTATTTTTTCTCATATTGTTCAATCTTGTATGTATAAGATGATATCTCAGAGTTGTTTTAATGTGAATTTCTTTTTATTCTTATTTAGAGCATTTTTTTCATATGACTATAGATAGCTTTAATTTCTTCATCTGAAAACTGCCTGTTCATATCTTCTGACTGTTTATCAATTGGGGAATGACTTATATTCTTATAAATTTGAGTCAATTCTCCATATATTTGAGAAATGAGGCCAATATCAGAGACTGTTGCTATAAAAATTGTTCCCCAGCTTTCTGCTTTCTTTCTAATCTTGGTTGCATTGGCTTTGTGCAAAACCTTTTTAATTTAGTGTAACCAAAATTATCCATTTTGCATTTCATAATGTTCTCTATCTCTTGTTTAGTCACAAATTTTTCCCTTCTCCATAGATCTGACAGGTAAACTGTTTCTTGCTCTCTTAATTTGCTTGTGGTATCATCCTTTATGTCTAAATCATGTACCCATTTTGACCTTATCTTGGTATACTCTGTGAGATGTTGGTCTATGCCTAATTTCTGTCATACTATTTTCCAGTTTTCCTAGTAGTTTTGGTTGAATAGTTCTTATCCCAGAAGCTAAAGTCTTTGTGTCTATCAAACAGTAGATTGCTATAGTCATTTACTATTGTGTCTTTTGTACCGAACTTATTTCATTGATCTACCATTCTATTTTTTAGTCAGTACTAAATAGTCTTGATGATTACCACTTAATTATAATAGTTTTAGATCTGGTATGGCTAGGCTACTTTTATTTGCATTTTTTTGTTAATTCCCTTGATATTCTTGAACTTTTGTTCTTTCAGATGAGTTGCTATTTTTTCTAGGCCTATAAAATGATTTTTTGGTAGTTTGATTGGTATGGCACTGAATAAGTAAATTGATTTAGGTAGAATTGTCATTTTTATTATATTAGATCAGCCTACCCATGGGCAATTGATATTTTTCCAGTTGTTTAGATCTGACTTTATTTGTGTGAAAATATTTATGTGTTTTTTATAGAAAAAATTATGTGTTTTATAATTGCGTTCATATAGTTTTGGGGTTTGTCTTGGGGGGTAGACTCTCAAATGTTTTAGACTGTCTACAGTTATTTTAAATGGAATTTCTCTTTCTATCTCTTTCTTCTGGGCTCTGTTGGCAATATATGGAAATGCTGATGATTTATGTGGGTTTATTTTATATTCTGTAACTTTGCTAAAGTTGTTAATTATTTCAAGTAGTTTTTTTAGTTGATTCTCTAGGATTATCTATAAATGCCATTATATCATCTGCCAAGAGTCTGCCTCATTATTTATTCTAATTTCTTCAATTTCTTTTTCTTCTCTTATTGCTAAAACTAGGATTTCTAGTACAGTATTGAACAATAGTGGTGATAATCCTTGTTTCACCCCTGATCTTATTGGGAAAACTTCTAGCTTATTCCCATAATATATAATGCTTGCTGATGGTTTTAAATAGATTCTACTTATAATTTTAAGGAAAACTCCATTAATTCCTACACTCTGTGGTGTTTTTAATAGGAATGGGTGCTGTATTTTGTCAAAAGGTTTTTTTGTGCTTTTTTGGGGGGGGCAATTGGGGTCAAGTGACTTGCCCAAGGTCACAAGGCTAGGTTTTGTGTTAAGTGTCTGAGGCTGGATTTGAACTTAGGTGCTCCTGACTCCAGGGCTGGTGCTCTATTCGCTGTGCCACCTAGCCACTCCCAAAAGTTTTTTCTGCATCTATTGAGATGATCATATGATGTGATCAATGATGCTGATAGTTTTCCTAATACCAAAACAGTCCTGCATTACTGATAGAATTCCCGTCTGGTCATAGTTCATTATCTTCATAATAAGTTGCTGTAATCTTTTTGCTAATATTTTATTTAAAAATATTTTCATCAATATTCATCAGGGAAATTGGTCTATAATTTTCTTTTCTATTTTGGCTCTTCCTACTTTAGGTATCAGAACCACATTTGTGTCATAAAATGTATTTTGTAGGACTCTTTCTTCTCCTATCTTTTCAAATAGTTTACATAGTATTGGAATTAATTGTTCTTTAAATGTTTGGTAGAATTCACTTGTAAATCCATCTGACCCTGGAGAATTTTTTTCTTAGGGGATTCATTGATGGCTTATACAATTTCTTTTCTTAGATTGGGTTAAGTATTTTATTTCTTCTGTTAATCTGGGTAATTTATATTTTTGTAAATATTCATTTCATTTGGGTTGTCAGATTTATTGGCATACAGTTGGGCAAAATAGTTCCTAATCATTGCTTTAATTTCTCTTCATTGGTGGTGAATTCATCCTTTTTTATTTTTTTTAATGCTGGTAATTAGATTTTCTTCTTTCTTTTTTTTAAAAGTCAAATTAACCAAAGGTTATCTACTTTATTTTTTTTCATAAACCAGTTTAGTTTTATTTATTATTTCAATAGTTTTATTACTTTCAATTTTATTAATCTCTCCTTTGATTTTCAGAATTTCTAATTTGGTATTTAATCAGTGATTTTTAATTTGTCCCTTTTCTAGCTTTTTTAGTTGCATGCCCAACTCCCTGATCAGTTCTTTCTCTATTTTGTTCATGTAAACATTTAAAAATTTCCCTTAAGTATTGCTTTGGTTGAATCCCATACATTTTGGTATGTAGTGGAGACACTTTCTAAAAGATTTTTTTGTGTGTGTGTGCTAAATTGGTATGTAGTCAACAAAATCATTTAAGCAGGTCCATTAGAGTCTCTCAAGGAAGGCTTCCTCTGTGGACTCCTCATGGTATAGAAGTAACTCTAGGTTCTCAAACCCAGCAGAGTCCCAACAGGCCCCACCAAACTGGGAAGCAGGGGACAGATTGGATTTATTGTCTAAGAGCCAGTCCAACTAAGGTCAGAGAAACTATCACTCGATTGGCAACAGGAGGAAGAATTTTTGTGGCCACAGCAAATCTTAAAGGCCATGTACACAATTTGAGAGGGGTTATGATCTGTATCTGTGAAGGGAATGCCTGCACTTATGAGCACCAATAGAAAACAGAGGGTCCTTGAAGTCAAGGATTCTTTGTTTTTGTTTTTGTGTCCCCAGGACAAAGCCAGGTGCTTGGCACATGGTGGGAACTTAATAACATTTATTGAATGAATTAGAATCTAGGTTATAGACTCAAATATTGCATTGGAATGGACTTTTGAGTCAGGGGATCCATTCCTTTCATTTTATAGAGGGGGAATGTGAGTCCCAGGGAGGTTAAATAGCTCTGCTTCATACAGGTGACAGGAGGGAATGTCAGACCTAGGTCCTATAGCTTTGAATCTGGTTCTGTTTTCACTGCACAGATGCTGAATCCTAGTTCTGTCAAATGAGGGGATTGAACTTTCGTGATCACTGAGGTTCCTTTGAGCTCTACATCTATCCCTGAGCCATTGATTGTTGAAGCATTGAAGTCATCGTGGTTTAACATACTCACGAGGTCTGTACATCTCAATACAGCGTCTTTGCTTTTGTGTTTCTATTTTGAAAATATGTACAGTTCTCACTCTCTTTTCTTGCCTCCCTCCTTTCCCTCCCTCCCTTCCTTTCTTCTTTTTTCCTTCTTTCTTTTTCTTCTCCCCTTTCTTCTTTTTTATTCCTTCCTTATTCCTTTTCTTCCTTGCTTCATCTATTTCCGTCTTTCTTTTTCTTTCCTTCTTCCTTCCTTCCTTCCTTCCTTCCTTCCTTCCTTCCTTCCTTCCTTCCTTCCTTCCTTCCTTCCTCCAACTACATAGAAGAATATTTTTTTTTGGAAAACAGGACCAGCCCATCCATTAGAATTCACAAAATGTTGTACAAGTGCTAATAACCAACTCAGTGGTGTAGTAACGATAGAGAAAAGCTGGAAAAATTTAGTCATTAGAATAAAATTTCATTTCTGGATTTTTCAAACTGCCTCATGGTGATGAGGAATGAAATGACTTAAAGCTTTAATGCCTGGGATGAAAGAAGCCAGTCAGTCAGCACCATCTTATGGCAAAATTTTTAAAAAATATCTTGTCAAGGTTCCATCAGGGTCAAAAAAGAAGAAAACTGCATATCTCCATAACAAAGACTGCTCTAAAATGAACCAAAATCTCATCTATATGTGGAAGGGTAAAGCATTTATCTGTCAACTTCTCTCTCCCTCCTTCCTTCCCTCCCCACTTCTTCCTCCCTCCCTCCCCCTCTCTCCTTTCTTCTCTCCCTCTCTGCTTTCTTTCTCTCCACCTCTGTTCCTCTGTCTCTCCTCTCTCCTAACTCCTCATACCTTCCACCCTCCCCAAAGAAGTTAGTCCAAAGCTAGAGGTGATCATCAATTTCATGAAACAAGACCAAAGACAATGCTTTGTCTTTGTCTGGCCATTGGGCTCAGAGCCCAAGGTATCTGATTCTGCCTCATTGCTTTGCTGAGGACGACTTCAGCTCTATTCAAGGAAGCCCAAAGCTTGGTAAAGCATTGCCAAAGGCTTCAGAGCTGGAGCTGCAGCCAGTCTGTGGGGGATTTCTTACCCTTTCTTCCACACACTGTCTTAATTTAGTCTTTATTGAGCTCCCCTAGCTGTTGGTGTTCTCCTGCTCCTGAAATGATTTGGTCTATACTGGAGTCAGGGGACTTAGGGAATCTTGATTCTGATACTACCTGTGGAACCTGGAAAAACACCCTCTGTGGACCTCAGGCTCCCAAATATATATATATAATAAAGGGGTTGGACTAGATGACATCTAACATTTCCTTTAGCTCTCCATCACTGGTCCCAATTTGTTTCTTTATTTGTGCACTTGTGTGTGTGTGTGTGTGTGTGTGTGTTGTTTCCTGACAGTTGAATGTAAGCTATTTAAAGTCAGGCAACTTTTCATTTTTGTCTCTGTATTCCCAATACCTAGAATAGTAACTTGCATGTTATTGGTATCTAACAATTATTTGTTGGTTTTAACTGAGGTTTTTAAAAATGTGGTATAACCCTTAATGGCATGGTGTTCTTTGATGAACAACCTTGGGATTCATCTCAAGTTTTAGTTTGGTACCTTTTTGGAAAAGAGGTAAAGTGACTGGACTAGGCAGTATTGCTCAGTGGGAAGAATGATAGCTCTGGAGTCATATGGCTTGTGTTCAAATTCCATACATCAGTCACTCAACTTTCCTGGGCTCCAATTTCCTTAACTGTTAGACAAAGGGTTGAATTATATGACATTCGGGGTCTCTTCTAGCCCAGTGTCTATGGTCCTATGAGGCAGTGGAACTATGACACCATCCAAACCCAAGAGGTTTGGATATGAAGGAAAAAGTCTTGTCAGGAATGAAGAGGGATTTTTGAAGGGAGAGAGAGGAAAAAAAAGAATGAAAACTTCTTATCTCCAGTGAACAAAACAAGAAGAGAAAAAAGATCTCTTACACAAGTCAGCTGTGTCACCCAGAACCGTCACGTGGGGTTGGAAGCATTAGCATCCAGGTTTAAGTACCTTGTGTCTAAAATGCTGAGCCCCAGCTACCAGCTGACAGCTCCACCTTCTGTAGGCATTTTCTCTTTCTTCTGCCTCATACTTGGTGTTAAAATGTGTGACAAAATTATATCCAAGGGACTTTCTTTCTTTCTGACCTACTTCCTGTGGCCTCCCCCAATGGAGGTGAATCAACTGGTTGTCTGGGATGTGGTTTCCCAGTTTCATGAGTCACACAGCACCCGTGTAAATGGACTCTTCTGAAGTTTGCCTCTGTCTATCAAGAGGTAGATGGCCAATGGTCAGTGGAGAAACCTTGAGGTTTTTGTGAACTGTGCCAAAGAAGTGACAATGCCTTGCAGTTACTGTTCCTATGGCCCCTTCTCTGGGAGCTAAGTTGCCAAGTATTATCTGGCTGGATACTCAGAAAGTCTAAATATTAATGACTGATCTGCCAGCCAAGCCATATCTTTTGCATATGTTAGCCATCTTAATGAGGAGGTGTGGAAAAATAGTCATGGCTTGGCAGAGTAATCTAAGTGCTTGTTCTATGGTGACTCTACCACTACACGTTTCCAATGTATGTGTGAACATTTAGATAAATGGAGAGAAGGGACTATGTGTGCATTCCAAATAATTATGAAAATATTATTCATGGTGGGTGCGATTAAGAGTGTATTAAGCCCATTTTCTGTAAGTAATATGCAGGTCAGATTCATGGGAGGCTAATCACAGAGCTGAATGCTTAATCCTTAGAATTTTCTCTAGAGGGAGAGGAAAATCTCAAACACATACTAGGGGGCTTTGGCTGAAGCTTTCCGCTGGTGATTTCTGATGTCATTGCCCTGGTCTGGACTCACACCATCTTATACATGGATTATTCAGTAGTCTACCAGCTGGCTAGCTCTTTCTGGTCAGTCTTTCCCACCCTCAGTCCATCCTGCCCACCTGACAGACTAATCTTCATAAAGCACTTCTGTCATATCACCTTTCTAGGTCCCATGGCTCCCTGTTACCTGTACTTTAAAATCCCAAACTCCTGGTCTCCCATTCCAGGTACTGGACAATATGACCCAAGTCAACCTTTAATAAGATTTTTATTGTTCGGTCATTTCAGTTATGTCTGACTCATCATGACTTCACCTGGGATGTTCTTGGCAGAGATACTGGAGTGGTTTGTCATTTTCTTCTCCAGCTCATTTAACAGATGAGGAAACTGAGACAAATAGCATTAAATGACTTGCCCAGGGTCACAAGTTAGTACATATCTGAGACCAGATTTGGACTCAGGAAGATGCGTCTTCCTGACTTCAAGCCCTGACTCTATCCCTTGAGCCACCTAGCGCTCTTTAATAACATCAATAATTAGTATTTATGTGGCACTTTAAGACCTGCCAATCCTTCACCTATGTTACCTCATTTGAACCACACAACAACCCTGTGTGTAGGTGCTACTATTATCCCCATTTTAGAGATGGGGAAACTGAGGCTTGGAGAGGCTCAGTGATTTGCTCACAACCAATAAGTGTCTGAGGCAAGATTTGAACTCAAGTTTTCCTCATTCCAAATTTAACACTATCCGCTGCATCACCTAGCCGCTTTTCTAACTTTGTCTCTTACTCTTAGCATAATAGGATTTTATGGTTGAAAGGAACCTGGGGGGGTCATAGGCTCATGAGCAGGCTTGTTTTCTCATTCCTCATTCCATAAGGAGTCAGGCTGAGAACATTAATGAGTAATGAATATGTGAATGGGGCAAAGCAGAAGGGGCCATGACACTTCTGCCTGCTTGAGGAAGACCATCCTAGCCTTTGAGGAAGCCTCTATCTTTTGCCACAGTGGAATCATTCCATGACTGAAGCAACCTGAGTTCCAAAGAGGAGGTTAAGTGACTTCCCCAGAGTAGGTAGAAGAAAAAACATTTGAACCCAGCTCCCCTGACTCCCAAGCCAATGCTCTTCCCATCACAACCCTCCTTCCTCTACTTTAACTCGGTTACAGCTAGGCTGGTCTACTCATTGACCCGTCAACATTCCCCATTGGAGCCAATCCCAGATTCTCTGTTCATGTTCTTTCTCCTGGTGTACCCTCTCCTTCCCTCTGTACTTATCCACCTTTAGACTTACTTTTCAGGACCTACCTTAATTCCCTCCCCCCACACCTACTCCATAAAGTCTTTCCTGGTCTCTCCAACCCACAATGTACTTATTCTTTTATGAACCCACAGAACTGCACTTATTCACATGACCCTGGGTTATCTGCCATTTAGTTCCATTTCTTGCATTGCTATTTAATTATTATCCCTCATTTCCTCCATAGATTGAAACTTCTTCTTCTTTTTTTTTTAAGCAATTGGGGTTAAGTAACTTGCTCAAGGTTACACGGCTAGTCATTATTTGTGTGTGGGGGCTCATTTTCTGAGGCTGGATCTGATCTCGGGTCATCCCAACTCCGAGGCCAGTGCTCTTACTCACTGCGCCACCTAGCCGCCCCTTTTAGGGCAATTGGGATTAAGTGACTTGCCCAAGGTCACACGGCTAGGTTTTTGTTTGTGTGGGTTAAGTGTCTGAGGCCGAATCCGAACTCAGGTCCTTCTGACTCCAGGGCCCCTGATTGAAACTTCTAAAGAACAGGGATCTTGTCTCCTACTTCTCTAGGGTTCTGAAAATAGTCTCCCACTCCCCCAATTTTTCTAGTGCACATTATCTAGAAATCTCCTGTGTTGCCATCACAGTCTTCAATTTATATGGTGCCTTGTGTACTTTCTCTGTGTACACCCTGTACTTGCATTCCTTTCCCCATTAGAAGGTAAGCTCTATGAGGGCAGGGAGTAGATATTTTCTTTTTTTTTTTGTCTTTGTATTTCCAGAGCCTAGAACAGTGCCTGAAATATTGTGGGCACTTCATACATTTTTTTCAACTGATTTTATGTCTTCCATAGTGCCTAGCCTTGTGTTGGACATCGAGTAGGGGTCCAATAAATCTGTGATTCAGGGAAAAGGCGGAAGCTCATCTTTGACCCTTCTTACCAAGCTCTTTTTTCATGACAAGATTCTAATCATGTGTCTTCTTTGTGGTGTCCTTTGTGGTCCTGACATTCACAGTAGCACTATCAGAGTTCCCAAGTACCTACAGAGACTCAACTGCTGTTCCTCCTTCCTTCCTGTGGGGCTGCATTCCTACTGGCCCAGGACCCACATTTGAATCCTGCTTCTGTTGCTATGTCACCATGGGCAACTCAGGTCCTTCCTTTTGGCCAGGTGACTTGTAAGGCCCTTTCCATTTCTAAATCCACACAACAATAGCCTATGACATGAGGTCGTGCTGCCTCTCACAGGTTTCTCTATGGCTGTGACCTAAGGTGATAATCTCTTCAGTACTTCAATTCTGGGGAGAAAAAAGAGGATTCTAATTTGGAATGGCTCCACGACAAAGTAGTCATAGTAGTAATTATAACTGACATTCAGAAGTGCATTAAAAGCATTGTAGGATCAGAGGTTCAAAGCTGGAAGGGCCCTCAGAGGTCACCTGCTCTGAATTTTGACTTTAGTAGATAAGGACTGCAAGGCTCAGAAAAAGAAGTGAAATGTTCCAGGTCACCCAGGAAGTGGCAGAACTAGATCTGAACTCAGGACTTCTGACTAGAAATCCAGTCCTCTTTCCTGTGAACCTTGGTGCCTAGTAGAGCTCTTTACATACCTCATCTCATTTGTTTATCCCAACAGCCCTGTTAGCTAAAATGTTATGGGATTTTTTTTAGCAACATTTTATAGATGAAGAAACTGAGGGAGAGACAAGTTAAACAGCTCAGTGATAGTGTCCGATGCAGGTTTTACACCCAGCTCTGCCTGATTACAAGTCTAGCAGCCTTCTCACCACCCCACCCCACCTCTTGGAAGGAGCCTCTGTTCTGATATTCCCAAACTCGTCATCTACAGGGATGTGGTATTATACTTGTGAAATTGCCCTGGTGCCTGCCCTGCAGAGACTCACAGCAATTAGACAGGTTTTTTTTAAAACCACAATGGCCTGGACACTCTGCCTTTAAATAATGACCTCTCTCCAGGAATATGTTGAATCAAATTGTGACAAAAGGGACATTACTCCACAGTGGAGAACAGGCCTCTTCCTTGGGAAGGAGACAGCTCAAATCATAGGGTATTGTTCAAAATCCTAAGTGCCAGTGTGAAGGCCTAGTGGAGGTTCCCCTAATTAACCCGCTTTCCATTTGGGCAGCTTTCCAATGAGCAGGAGAAAGCTTGTCTGCTGAACATGCCTATTAGCCAAAGGCCTCTGAGAGCCCCCGATGGGTAAATCCCAAAGGATGGGTTACTTTGGATTCCATTCAATACTCAGAAGGCAATAGGATATCAGTGAAGGTTTTTTTAGTTTTAATTTAAAATTTTTTTTCAGAGAGGAGACATAAGCAGATAAATGCAGAAAAGAGATTAGTTGGGCAGTCAAGTGGAGGATGGAGCCGAGGAGAGAATAGAGGAGGGAAAAAGTTGTAGGAAATTATCATAATGGTGGAGTTGGATGGTAATGAGAGCCTGCCGCAGGGAGACTGGCCGCAGTGGGACAGAGCAAGGGATGCATGGGAGAGAGATGTGCTGTTGCCGTTGCTCAGTTTCATCCAACTCTCTGTGACCCCATTTGGGGTTTTTTTGGCAGAAACACTGGACTGGTTCCTTCCCCAGCTTATTTTACAGAGGCAAGAGGGCAAATCAACAGGACTTGGTAATTCATTAACTATGAGAACTAAGGGAGAGGGAAGAATCACATGACAGTAAGATTTCAAATGGGGGAGACAAGGTAGAGGGTGGTGCTAAAGGTCAGAAAGGGAGAAAGATAATCAGCTCCATTTGGAACATCAATCTAGGGCAGGAAAGGACCTTAGAAACCCCTCCCCCCATTTTATAGATGAAGAAGCTGAGCCCTCAGGAGGTAAGTGACTTGAACAAGTCCAATGGGTAATAGTTTCCAAAGCTGGGGTTTGAGCCCAGGTGGTTCTGGAGTCAATATTCTTTTCAACTGTACTGTGTTGCCTCATGCGAAGTGTGAGGGGCCAATGGGGCATCCAGGTAGAGATGTCTTATAGGCAGTTGGAGATATGGACCTGAAACTCAGAAGACAGGTCGGAATTGGTGAGAGAGATTTGAAAGTCACCAGTACAGAGGCAATATGTGAAGCCACAAATGAGTTTGCCTCAGGACAAAGTGGAGAGGGAGAAGAGGACGGCTGAGGTGTAACCTTTACAAGCTGGTAGAGGGGAAAGTACCAGTGAATGAATCAGAGAGGAACTAGTTGAGTAGAAGGAGGCTATAGAACCCACAGAGGAGAGAGGGAGCCAATGGAAGGCTTAGGCAACAGTATTAAATGCTAGAGAGAGGTCAAGAAATAATGAGGATCCCTTAACTACTTCCAAAGGGCTAAGAACTGCACACCCTTTGATCTAGCAGTACCACTGCTAGGTCTATATCCCAAAGACATCCCCCCAAAAGAGGGAAACATCCTATTTGTACAAAAACACTCATGGCAGCTCTTTTTGTGGTGGCTAAGAAATAGAAATCCAAGAGATGCCCATCAGTTGGGAAATGGCTGAACAAGTTGTGGTATATGATGGTAATTATTGTGTAAGTAATGGCAAGTGAGATGATTTTAGAGAAACCTGGAAAGACCCACATGAACTGATGCATAGTGAGGTGAACAGAATCAGGAGGGCACTATACACAGTAACAGAATACTGTTCAATGAAGAATTGTGAATGACTTAGCTATTCTCAGCAATACAATGAACTAAGACAATTCCAAAGGACTAACGATGAAGCACGCTATTCACTTCCAGAGAAAGAACTGATATTTAAATACCAGCAGAGGCATGCTATTTTTCACTTTCTTGCTTTCATTTTTTATTCTAGTCTTCTTATATGAAATGACTAATATAGAAATGTTTTACATAATTGCACATACATAACGGATATCTGATTGCTTACCATCTCAGGGAAGGGGGAGAAGATGGAGGGAGGGACAGATTCTGGAACACAAAACCTTAAATAAAAATGTTAAGGAAACACAGCGAAGATCCCTTTCTGCAGAGAGGTTGGGGCAGAATCAGATTGCAAGGGGTTGCAGAGCATGGCAAAGTGGGCAAAGCTCTGAATCTGATTTCACAAGATGTGAACTCATATCCACATGCTGATACTTACTTACCTGTGTGGCATTTGCCAAAGCACTTAAACTTTCTGGGCCTCAGTCTCTTTATCTGGGAAATGAGAGAGCTGTTCATGGTGATTCCTTCCTAAGGGCCTTCCAGTTCTAAACCTCTGATCCTGTGAGGAGAGAAGGTGGTGGGAAGAGGCACTGGGATAAGTTTGACTGTGAAGGGGATGGAAGAAATGAGATAGCTCAGTAGGGCAAAACTGTATAGCAAAGCCCAAGAAGAGATTCTTTATTTCTTTTAGGAGTGTGTTTGTAAGGAGACAAGCATATGCCACTGGAGAGGGACAGAAAGTGAATTAGAGAGAGGAGGCAATGAGGCGGACCATGGTCCTGCAGGTTGGGGGAGGCAGGAGGGGACAAAAGCAAGAGCACATGGAGAGTAAGTTGGTCAAGCAAGGAGTTGGAATATCTGAAGATGTCCTTCCTCTCTTCAAGAAGCTACATTGGCTCCCCTCCAGCTTCAAGGCCAGGGCCTCTTAACCTTATTTTAGACCTCTGGCAATCTGCTGAAACCTATAGACTCCTCAGAAATAAAACACTTCCAAATAATTGAAGAAAATGCTCAATTTCAGAGACAAGAGCAAATGAATATTTATTTTTCCCCATCCAAGTCCACAGCCCCCCTGAAATGTGTCCACAGACACTTTAGAGGTCCATGAAGCCCATGTTCAGAATCCTGGCTTTCAGTTGAAATATAAATTCCTTTGTTGAACTTCTAAGGTCTTTCATAAGATACTCCAAGATACCTTTTGTTGCCAATTACTTCACTTTACTCATTCTTCAGTTCAATAATGAACAAACTTTATTAAGGGCCTACTATGGACCAGGCATTGTGCTAAGTGCTGGGGATATGAAAAGAGGCAAAAGACAGTTTTTGTCCTCAAGGAGATATACAAACCAAGCTCTATACAGGGTAAATAGGATCTAATTAAGAGAAGGAAGGTCCTGCAGTTAAGAGGGGTTGGGAAAGGCCATTTCAGCCGCACTTGATGGCTCCCCTACATTGCCTTCCAACTCTCCTATCTCTGTACCTTTGTATAGCTATGTCTTGCATGCTTGGACTGCCCTCCCTCCTTACCTGGGCTTCACAAAATCCCAAACATTTTTGAAATTCAGTTCAAGTTTTCTTTCCTTCAGGGAGCCTTTCTTGATATCCTTGATTACCAGTGTCTGCCCCTTTCCCTATAACATTGTACACAGTAACAGCAATACTGTGTGATTACTTTCTATTTCAGATGTACTTTTCTTTGTAATCTTGGTCCCTCCCCAAAGAACAAAGGTCCATTGAGGACAGGATTATTTCAGATTTATCATTATGCCCCCCCCACAACCAAGTGCATTCAGTAGGGGTTTAATAAATGCTTGTTGATTGAATGGATACATAGACCTTAGAGACAGCAAGAAAGAAGACAGGATGATGTAGAGATACTTAGAGTCATGTGAGAGATGGATTCTCTCCTGTTGGATGGTCTAAGAAGCCCAAGCCACCTGCTCTAAGTGTAAGGCTGTGAATGCAGCATCACTCTTTGGGTGACCTACAGCTTTAATTATTTGGCAACGATGGCATTCCATGATTCACAGTCACATAGCACCAATGGAAGGTCATTGGCTCTTTGTCTCAGAGAGAAGCTTGGGGGCCATTAAAAGCATGGCACAATTTCCCAACCTAATCTAGTTGTTTATTTTCCCCTTATTTGATTGGGGACTAAGCTCATTGTCTAAGAGCGAGGTTTGTTCATGTGCAATGCACATATGGACCAGTACTATTGGCTGTCTGTCCCACTTTGTATCACCATTGGGACAGAAGCCTAGTTACTGGAGCTCTTTCATGGGAGCTTTCTTGTGCTTTACTTCCCCCCACATGTTCTATAGTTTAGCCACACTGACCAAATTGTTCTGTGTCACACAAAATGCTGTCTCCAGACTTAATAACTTTGTCTGGCTGCCCCATGTCTAGAATGCTGTTCCTTCTCCACTTACCTCCTGGCTTCCCTTGCTTCCTTCTATTGTAAGCCCAAATCCTGCTGCCCACAGGAGGCCTCTTTGGTTCCCCCCTTGCCTCCCCCCGCCTCGCCGCCATCAGCTGCTAGTGCCCTCCCTCTGAGATTACCTTGTATTAACTCTGTATGCATGTGTACCTAATTTTTATGTGTTATATGAGCACCAGGGCAAGCAGAGATTTTTGTCTTTCTTTGACTTCCCCTATGTGCACAGTGCCTAGAAAATAGTGAATGCTTAAAAATGCTCTTTGACTTAAATGAACTGATGCTGAGTGAAGTGAGCAGAACCAGGAGAACATTGTACACAGTGCCAGCAATACTGTGTGATGACCAACTTTGAGAGACTTACTTGTTATCAGCAATGCAAGTATTTAAGACAATTCCAAAAGTCTCATGTTGGAAAACACTGTCCACGTCCAGAGAAAGAGCTATGGAATCTGGATGCAGATCGAAGAAGACTAGTTACTCTCTCTCTTTTTTTTCTCATGGTTTTTCTCTTTTGTTCTGATTCTTCTTTCACAACATGACTAATGTGGAAATATGTTTAATACAATTGTACATATATAGAGTATATCAGATTACCTGTTGCCTTGGCTGGAGCGGGGGGGGTGGGGTGGTGGTTTGTGGAGAAGGGGGAAGAAGGAAGAAAGAGGGGAATGTTTAGAACTCAAAATCTTATAAAAGTGAAGGTTGACAATTAAAAATTAAAATAAATATACACACAGAGAAAAAATGCTCTTTGAGATATCCTGGGCACTTCCAAGTGACAACTTTGGTGACTGGGAGATCCCCTAGCTTACATTTGTGTTTACAGATCACTGAGTGTGATGGGGATGATGAGGCAGAAATGAGGCCCTTTGGACTGTGACTCTGTGCTGTGGTTATAAGTGGACATGGCTCATTTGGAACAAATGGAAAGGAGGCAGCCTTGGAAGTGACCAGGAATAAAGGGAGAGTTGCCTGTTCTCTCCACAAGGGCTGATCATAGCTGCCTCCTGGTTCAGAAGACATCTGAGAGTCTGGCCCTCCACTGACATTCTGGCAATGAATAACCTAGAAATACAGGATTTCAGAGGGACCTCAGAAGAGCTTTGCGTCCAACTCAAACATTTTACACAAGGAAGGTTAAGTGACTTGCCCAGGGTCACAGAGCATATCAAAGTTCACATCTAAGGCAGGATTTGAACTCAGGCCTCCCTGGCTTCAAGCCCTGAGTTCTATCCACTATACCATCTACCAGCGACAAGGTCCATTCCAGTTTTAAATCTATGATCTATCTGTCTAACTCTTGCTGTCCAAGAATACCTACTGTAACATAGCTGTAGGGAGTGTCCATAAAGCTTTTACTCAGAGGTCTCTAAGAGGGAACACTCAATGGTGTGTCCCAGTCATGGGCAGCTTTCATCGATAGGAAGTGTTTCCAGACACTGAGTCGAAATCTGACTCTTTACAACTTTTCTGTCCTCCTCCTCCTTCTGTCCTTTGGAGCCAAGGTCAAGTCCAGCCCTTCCTTCATAGAAGAGCCCTTCAAATACTTGGAGATAATATTATGTCCCCCGTATTCCTGCTAAACATTCCCAGTTCTTTCATGACCTGGCCTTGAGCCCCTTTCCCTCCGGGTTGTCCTTCTCCGGATGTTCTTCAGAATCTCAATGTCCTTCCTAAAATATGTTGTGCAGGAGAAGCACAGTAAAGGAATACGATACTCCTTTAGAGGTCTCTGAGTTTTCTGTTGGCTGAATGTTCGATGTTCAAGGTACCCAAACATTTGGCAACTGGGTAGAGTTGGGGAGACAGCACAGGACTTGGTATCAAGAAGACCTGAGTTCAAATCCTGCTTTGGACACTTACAGGTCATGTGATTCTGGACAAGTCACTTTCCCATTCATAAAATGGGGATAATCATAACCCCTACTTTCCAGGTTTATTTTGAGGATAAGATGAGATAACATGTAAAGCAGTTTGAAAACCTTAAATATATATCCATGTTGTATATGTAAATATTGATATATATATGTATATATAGGCTTGTTCATACATATAAATATATGTATATATAAATTATTAGATAAATGCTGGCTATTATCATTCAGGAGTGGGGTAGAGGAGGAAGGAGTGAGAAACTTGCCTAAGGTTGCTTGGATTGCCTTGATTCCTCACTACAGTCTCTATGGATATTCAGACCAGCTTGATTTTTGAAGAATGTTCTTTCTTTCCTTCCTTTTCTCTCTCTCCCTTCCTTCCTTTTCCTCCTCCTCCTCCTTCTCCTCCTCTTTGTCCTCCTTGTCCTCATCCTCCCCCTCCTCCTTCTCTCTCTCTCTCTCTCTCTCTCTCTCTCTCTCTCTCTCTCTCTCTCTCTCTCTCTGCACTGGGTCTCCCAGGCCTTCAGAGTCATTGGCTTTTTTAGAGCTCAGTACTACCCTTGAACACAATACTTTATCTTGGGTTGCCCCTGTCTTTGGAGGAGTCTAACCCATTCCTTGCTCACTGTCCTAGTTTCTTTCCTGGAGGTCATACCCTTTTGGCTTCTCTTACAAACATTACCATGAGAATATTCAAAATTTGTTTTTCTTTGCCTCTCTGTTGCTAAATCTGGAACTAGTAGGGAAGCCCCTCCCCCATCTGATTTTAATTTATTCAGTGATTTGCAAATTAATTCATACACTCATGGAACTCCCCCCACATGGAAACTGTGACTGACACATTAGGAAATACAGTTGATGCGCCCAGCCCACACACTCTGGTGGCAGTGCTCTTCAGATCTAACGGATCTTAGATTAGCCTAGCCACTGAGCCCCAACATCCCCGAATCTCAGAGCTGAGAGCTGTCCTAAAAATCACTAATGGTATCTAAACTATACATGAGGATCTTGCTGGTTTACATATTGAATAAGAAAACCACATATTACCATCAGCTATGTTTTATTATATTTTATTAAACATTTCCAAGTTACATTTTAAATCTGGTTGAGTTGGATTCGAAGTGTTGTGGGCCTCCTTTGGCCATGTGTTTGACATCTCTGACAAGAATCTTCTCTGCTACATTAAACTGGGAACTTCTGGAGAGCAGGGACTGCCTTATCAATTTCTTTGTATCTCTAGTCCTTAACACAGTGCCTGGTACATAGTATAGACACTTAGCAAGTACTTACTGATGGACAGGCAAGTCAGCAACCCAGCTTCATCTCACCTCCTCACCTGAATCTTGGATGCACTTTTGTTGGCTAAATTAGAACCACAGGAATATGTGTTGAAATTCAGAATTTGAAATTCATCTAAATCAAACCATAGGAAAGAACCAGAAGGACAGTAAATACCAATTAAATGTTCATTTCCCTTCACTGGACTAGGCACCTGGGGCACAGTCAATGATGCAACACAGACCTCACCCTCAGGGTGCCCATATTTACATCCTTCTGGACAGATTTGACACATATATAATATGTACAGCAAGGAAAGGATTTCGACAGTATGCTCCAGGGATATTTGGTGTGGGAGAGAATCCTTGCTGCTCGGGGGCTTCTGGGAAGGCTTCACAGAAGTAGAAGCTGACCTGAATGTTGACAGAAGGAAAGGAAAGAATGAAAAGGGTGGAGATGAGGAGGTAGTACATTCCAGGAATGGCCAGTGGCTTGTGGAAGGATGGAAAGAAAAAAGGGAGAGAGGAAGGAAGAGCTATTTATGAAATACTATGTATTGGGTTCTACACTAAACTATATATATATATATAATATGATATAATATAATATTATGCATTATTAGATCCTTGCAACAACCCTGGGAGATAAGTGCTATTATTATCCCCATTTTATAGTTGAGGAAACTGAGGCAGGTGGCGGTTAAGTGACTTGCCCAAGGTCACAAAACTAGTGGGAAGTGGAGTCTAAGTACTATGCAAATAAATGGAGGTGAGAGATTGTTTCTACAAGTTTAGGGCTGAGTAATCTGATTTAGTGAGAAAATAGAATGAATGAAGGGTAGTACTATAAGGGGTATCAAGAAGGGTTGATTGAAAATAGATTTTGTCTGGTCTTAAATGCCAAACTAAGGTGAAGCAATAGAAAGCTACTGAAAATTTTTGGAGCCAGGGAGTGACATGGTTAGACCCATGGCTTTGAACAGGATTTGGACTTAGGCGCTTGACTCCAAGTTCAGCTCTTTGTTCACTGCGCCCCCTAGCGGTCACCTAGATCACTTCTGCTGCAAAATTCTTCATTGGTAGCATGTCCACTATGAGTTTCTCTTTCCCCTTTTGGGTGACCCTCAAATTCAATCCTGCTATTCCATACTTTTATAGACATATAGTAACACTGGATGAGTATTGTTATTTAAAAAGATAAACCATTATTCTAGGGAGAAGCTTGGGGTCACAAAAAGGCACCATTCAATTTCCCCTACTTCATTCGGTCCCCTTGTCTAATCCCCTCTGGGCCCAGTTCACCATTCACTAACTATGTCTGCCTGAGGTATATGTATTGTCCATCCAACTGCATTTTTTAGTCTAGACAACAGGCATTTTTCATATTCTTCATCCACTTGGTTTTCTCCACGAAGATAGGTAGCCTGAACCTTTCTGAGTGATTTTGGATTTGATTTAGAAGGCTCTGCAAGACGTTTCATGTTGGAAGTATTTGTTGAACTGAATTAAATGGTCTGGCTGTAGATACTCATTTTGGGAAACCTCTGTAAGTTAATTTTCTTTAAACTAAAATAGTTCTGGAAAGTCTAGAACACTTGCTTCACTTACATGAAGAGAAGGCATTAAACAGAGGCACTGAGAAATCTATTGTGTTTCATTTGATGGATGCTTTACATTCCATTAAAATCTCTCTATATCTTCCAACCTATTTTGGGACAACTGCCAGCCACTAATGGTTTTGCTTGTACTGTTAACGCATGGGAGCTTGGTCATCTTACATACTCCCAGGTGCTTTGTCATGTCCTCGCTGTGGTGAGATTGAGAGTAGGAGTCATTAATCAAAAATGGCAGAACTCCCCCCCCCTCCCAAAATATCCAGGGATGATGATCTTAATGAAGGCAACTTGTAACATCAAGTATAGAAGTCCTGATTGTCAATATCTCTTCTGGGAGATAGCCATAGAGGCCACCTTTTAAGCAAGGCCGGCTCATTTACTGTCCAACCTCAATGAAGGGACTTACTCAAGATTACACTAGTAGCAGAACTGGGCCCAGAACATTGGTCTTAGGATGTCTAAGCTAATTGTCTTCTTTTTCTATACCAGAAGTCCCTTTTAAATAAATTTCACTGAATGTTGCCCATCAACTCCACATTCTCCTGCTACTATAGCTATAAATTGTTGTCATATTATTTTCCATTGTTCTAAATTGTTGAAGTATTTTATAAAGGTTGTGGCCCAAATTGAATAGCCTAGACTTCTGTTTCAAATATATCAGACATTAAAGAGATAGCAAGAAAATATCTAGCTATTTTAAATGAGTTTAAGTATCTATATCTAGGCCCAGCTGAATTACCTTTCTGGGGCCAAAGAAAATTTGTAGGGATAACCTTAGAGTTCTTGCCAATGGTCTTTGAAAATTTTATGAGGTTGGAAGAAGTGCTACAAGGTTATATATGGGCAAATGCAGTGCTAATTTTCAAAAGGAGAAAAGGGGTGGAACAAAGAAACTATGGACTTAGCCATCTTTTTTTTTTCCAATTTATTTATTTATTTATTTTTAGTTTTCAACATTCATTTCCACAAAATTTTGAGTTACAGATTTTCTCCCTGTCTTTCCCCTACCCCCACCCCACACATATACACACACTTGCATATATTTATACACATATACACCCTCCTATACATACATACATGTATGTATACATATATATTTCCTTCAACTATCCTCATACTGAGAAAAGTCTCGTGAGTTATAATTATTGTTTTTCCACGTAGGAATGTAAATAGTTAAACTTTAGTAAGTTCCTTATAATTTCTTTTTCCTGTTTACCTTCTCATGCTTCTTTTGCTTCTTGTATTTGAAAGTCAAATTTTCTGTTCAACTCTGTTTTTTTCAACAGGAATGCTTGAAAGTGAGGCGACTAGGTGGTGTAGTGAATAGAGCTCTGGCCCTGGAGTCAGGAAGACCTGAGTTCAAATCTGGCCTCAGACAGTTAACACACTCACATACATACACACGCACACTCACACCACACACACACACACACACACACACACACACACACACAAACTAGCCATGTGACCTTGGGCAAGTCACTTAACCGTGATTGCCCTGCCTTCCCCCTCCAAAAAACAAACAAAAAAAATGCTTGAAAGTCCTCTATTTCATTGAATGACCATATTTTCCCCTGAAGCATGATACTCAGTTTTGCTGGGTAGGTGATTCTTGGTTTTAATCCTACCTCCTTTAACCTCTGGAATATCATATTCCAAGCCCTTCAATCCCTTAATGTAGAAGCTGCTAGACCTTGTGTTATCCTGATTGTGTTTCCCTAATACTCAAATTGTTTCTTCCTGACTGCTTACAGTGTTTTCTCTTGACCTGGGAACTCTGGAATTTGGTTATAATATTTCTAGGAGTGTTCTTTTGGGGATCCTTTTCAAGAGGCAATAAGTTAATTCTTTCAATTTCTATTTTGTCCTTTCTTTCTAGAATATCAGGGCAATTTTCCTTGAGAATTTCTTGAAGGTTGATTTCTAGGCTCTTTTTTTGATCATGGCTTTCAGGTAGTCCAATAATTTTTAAAATTATCTCTCCTGGATCTATTTTCCAGGTTAGTGGTTTTTCCAATGAGATATTTCACATTGCCTTCTATTTTTTCATTTGTTTGAATCTGTTTTATAGTATCTTGATTTCTCATAAAGTCATTAGCTTCCATTTGCTCCAATCTAATTTTGAAGGAATTATTCTCTTTAGTGAGTTTTTAAAATTCCTTTTCCATCTGGCCAATTTGAGTTTTTAAGGCATTCTTTTCCTCATTGACTTTTTGGGCCTCTTTTGCCATTTGATTTAGTCAATTTTAAGGTGTTATTTCTTCAATCAGTCTCTTGACTAACTTTTCATGATTTTCTGGCATTATTCTCATTTTCCTTCCCAATTTTTCCTCCACTTCTCTTACTTGATTTTCAAAATCCTTCTTGAGCTCCTCCATGGCCTGCAACCAGTTCATATTTTGAACTAGTCATCTTGATGTTAGTCTCCAGAAAAATTCTAGAATAAATTCTTTCATGCATAGTGGGTGAACCCTTAGAAAAGTATCAGTGACCACCAAGAGCTAACACAAGTTCAATAAGAACATATAATGCCAAACTATCTTTATATGGGTAAGTGTCTAGATCACAAAAGGGATAGCTTCCTTGTATTCTAAGAAGGTCAAGTAACATCTAAATTACTATGTCTAATTATGGATATCACATTTAACATGGAATGTTGACAACTTACCCTGTTTTCAGAGGAAGATGACCAAGATGGTCTGGGAGTCTAGAAATTGAGTTCTATTTAGTTGAATTTAATAAGCATTAAATACCTGCTATATGTCAGCCATTGTGTGAGGTGCTGGTAATACAAAGGCAAAAGCTAACATTTCTTTCCTCAAAGTGACTTTATTCTATTGGCAGGAGTAGGGGTGGGAGTATGATATGGACACAGGCATTGCTATGTAAGAGAAATTCAGATTGAAGGGTCAAAAAGCTATTTGAGGACAGAGATGATCATGTTTTGCTTGTATTTGTAATTCCCTGTGCTTAGCACAGTGCTTAGCATATAGTAAGCTCTAAATAAATGTTCTGCCAAATTATCCATCTATCTACCTATCAATATATCATCTATCCATCCATCCATCCACCCATCCATCCATTGATCTATCTACCTATCAATCTATGATCTACTATCTACCCACCTCACCATCATCTATCTATCATCCAACTATCTATCTATCTATCTATCTATCTATCTATCTATCTATCTATCCATCTATCTATATGTCTATCATTTATCCATTTATCTACCCATCTACCTATCAATCTATCATCTATCTACCCATCTATCTACCTGTCTGTCTATTATCTATCTATGCATCTATGATCAGTGATGACCTTACGAGTTCAAGATTGGAGGAATAGCACAATTATATGTCATACATAAATGTGAGATCTAAGATATGATTATGTCTCTCCTTTTGTTTTGAATTCCAGTACTTGCCATATAGTAAGTATTTAGTAAGTACCTTTTTAATCCATCCATCCATCCATTTATAAATGTATTCATTCATTCCAGAAGTGGAGCTTAACCCTGAGACTTCCTTCCTTTTCTCTGCTGAGATCCTCAGCAACTTATTTTTTCCTTTTACTTTGGACCATTCTTTGATTATTTCTGTGAGATGAACTCTGTTATCTTTAACTGACTCCCCACCATCCTGGTATCGGAGAAGTCCTGGGTGTAAAAGAAGATTTTCAAGTGTGAGGATTGGAGGGGACAGTTGTGTCTCCCATGTGTCCAGGAGGACAAGTCAGAGCCCACTGCACTAAAAAGAGGATAGCAGAGTTGAACATAATTATAAAAGTGACACTTGCTCACATTTATTTAATGCTGTATCATTTACAAAACATGTCCTTCACCACAACTCTGGAAGGCAAGCAGTGCTGGTATTATTACCCCATTTCACAGATGAGGAAACTGAGACTTAGGGAGGTAAAATTACTTGCACCCAATTGTCCCATGTAGCCTATATGATAATATCTGAGTCCTCATTCTGCTTTTGCCTCAGGGGGATTGTTCATAATTTCAAGCACCAATTTTCCCATAGGGTATTGAGGCCTTTAGACAAAGAAACAACGGGTATACTTTGCATGCCCAGTGTCACCAGGATAGTGCCTGGAATTTGCATGAAGTCTTCCCTCTTGGAGTCTTAAAATGCTTTGCAGATGGTTATGATTTATGGGGAGAACCAACAGACTAGGGCTGGAAACTGCAAGATTTATTTTCCCTTCTTCTAAGTGTCTCTCCCTTGTCATAGCCTAGAGTTAGAGAACTGTGAAAGGTCTTGGAGGAGGTCAGACCTTGCGACTGGAGAAAAAAGAGAGAAAAAGGTGAAAGAGAGGGAGGGAAAGGTGGTCTTTGTTACTCCTTGCTTGACTTTTTACTTTTTGTCTGAAACTGATTTCATCCAGGGAGGGATTCTATGACGTAGGAAACTCCCCCTACCCCAAACACATTTGGTTTTTAGATACTTAATAAGTTCCAACTGACTCTGGGATAAATATAAACCTCTCTGTTGGTCTTTTAAAGACTTTCACACTGTAGCACTCACCTATATTTCCATCTTCATTGTGTTATTCCCATCCCCCACACCAAATTGGATCTTTCTCTGTTCCTCACACACTGTACCCCATTTCCAGTCTCGCTGTCTTTGCAATGACCATCCCCCACGACTGGAACATGCTACTTCCTCCCCTCTGCTTCATGGAATTCCTCACTTTCACTTCCTTCAAGCCCCAGCTCAAGCCTTTTCTGTTTATCCCAACAGGTAGGGCTCTCTTGTCTTAATTAATGGACACTTATTTGTATTTATTATCTTTGTATTTATTCTATATGTACATATATGTGTAGACACATATACACATGTATAAATACATGTATAGACATACACATGCATACACATATGTATTTACCAATAGCATGTAGGCTCCTTGAGGGCAGGGGTTGCTTTTCTTCTATCTTTGTATCACTGTGCACAGTGCCCAGTACTTAATGAATGCTTATTGACTGATAGAGCTGCTTGGGGACACAGAGCTTAACTGATTTAGTAGGAATCATATAGCCAGTGTGTATCTGGATCCTGCATCCAATTTGCTTTATGCCATATAGAACATCAGGGAGACGTGGGTTCAAATATAGCCTCAGACATTTATGAGCTATGTGACCCTGGGCAAGTCACTTTACCCTGCTGATCTTAGTTTCCTCATCTGTAAAATGAGCTGGAGGAGGAAATGGCAAATCACTCTAGTATCTTTGACAAGAAAACTCCAAATAGGGTCATGAGGAGTCAGACATGACTGAGAAACAACAACAACCTTCTCTCTCTCCTGGATGTATGTATATGTACATGTATATGTGCATGTATAGACTGTCTTTATCAATGATAAATTCTATATGAACTACAATTCCATAATGGACTTGTTTACTCTATTCCACTAAATTGGCTACATTCATTCCTTTGAGTGGCATATGAATATAATTTTGCAACACAGTAGTTTTCCAGAACAAAATTAACAAAGCATGACTGTGTGCATTTCAAGGCTACTAATGTGTTTAACATTTATTCCAAAATAAAAGGAAAAGACTTGTAAAGATTTTCTCCATAGACCCAGCCAAAGGACTTAAATGAGATTATTTTGTATATCTCTACATATCTACATTTCATCATTCAGGGATGGAGCTAACGAAAGAGTGAGACAAATTATATCTTCTTCTAGGAAGACAGGATAATAATGGAAGAAGCCATGTGCCAGGGGAAATAGGACTCATCGTCACCACCAGACATTTATTGATCACCCCTAGAGTGCAAGGCATGTGCTAGGGGTTTTCAAATTTTCTTTCTTTTTTTGAGAGAAAAAAAATAGCAAATCAAATCAACATATCAAAAAAAAATGTGAAGTTTTTGCAATATTCCACACCCAACTCTGTAAAGGGGCAGGCAGAAGGGGAGGTGTTGGAATTCTCATGGCTCTTCTTGGGGGGCCAAACTTGGGCATTCTAATTTTGCAACTTTCACTTTGATTGTTTTGTATCTATTTTCTACTGTGCCATAGAGGAATCTTTTAAAAGTGTATGTGCTTATTAAGAATCTATCTAAAACCATGTTGTAGAAGTCATTTTACATATTGTTTTCTTGGCTCTGATGGCATTACTTTGCCTGGGTTTATATAAGTCATGTCCTACTTCTCTTCATTCATCATGTTCATCATTTCCCCAGCACAATAATATTCCATTTATATTTATGTACCACAATGTGGTTAGCCATTCCCCAATGGAAGGACATTTACTTTGTTTCCAATTCTTTGCTATCTTAAAAAGTGCCGATATACATATTTTTGTGCCTTTCTTTTTGTCAGTGACTTCCTTGGAGGTAAATGCCTAGCAGTAGAATTTCTGGATTAAAGGGTATGGACATTTTAGCTACTTCGTTTGTATAAATCCCAAAAGGCTTTCCAGACTCGTTGTACCAGTTCAGAGCTACACCAAAAATTCACGAATATAGTTGTTTTCTCACAAGTCTTACAACATTGACCATCATCATCTTTTATCATCTTTGTCAATTTTCTGGATGTGAGATAAAACTTCAGGGTTGTTTTGATTTGTATCTCTATTATTACTGGCAATTTGGAGCCTTTTTCTTATGGTTGTTAACAATTTGCTATTCTTTTGAGAAATGTTTGCCCCTCTCCCTTAACCTTTTATCTATTGGGGAATGACTTTTAGTCACACACACACATACTAGTTGTTTATTTATCTTCAATATAAAATCCTTATCAGTTATTTGATACAAAGATTTTTCTCCCAGTTACTTTCCTTCTTGCCCATTCATTTTGTTTGTATAAAGACTTTTCAATTTCACATAATTAAATTATCTGTTTTAATTTTTGTGTTTACCTCTATCCTTTGTTTACCTAAGAAATTATTCCTTACTTATAGTTGTGAAAGGTACATGATCTCTGTCTTTCCTAATTTTTATGGTATTATCTGTAACATTCATATTCTATATCCCTTTGATTCTATTGAGCATATCATGTAAGATGTTGGTCTGAGCCTAGTTTATGCCCATCTACTTTATCCAGCAGATCTTATCAAATTTCCTCAGTAATTTATATTTTCCAGTTGATCAAACACTGGGTTATTGAGTCCAATAATTTTTGATTCTTCTTTTCCTGGTCTGTTCCATTGTTTTAGGCAGCTGGGTGGTTCAATGGATAGAGCACCAGACCTGGTGTTAGAAAGACCTGAGTTCAAATCTGGATTCAGATACTTTCTAACTGTATGACTCTAGTCAAGTCACTTAATCTCTATCTGCCTTAGTTTCCTCATCTATAAATTGGGTAAGATAATAGCACCTACTTCCCAGGGTTATTTTGAAGATCCAGTGAAATAATTGTAAAGTTCTTAGCATAGTACCTGGCACACGGTAAGTGCTATATAAATGTTAGCTCTTGTTACTATGATATACTTTTCCATTTTTTAATCAGTACCAAATGGTTTTGAAATCTACTTTATAATGTAATTGAAGTTATAGAAAATTGTAGATGTGAGGGTGGACTACAGCAGAGAGAGAAGGAGCCCCAGCCGTCAGACTCACTCATCCCAAGGCAATTTGTAGCCGTCTCACAAGCATCTCACTATGGGATGGGAGGAATCATTGAAGCCAGGTAAGAGAGGGCTCGGGGCCCCTAGCAGAGACAGCAGCTTCTCCTGGGGTTATCAGCCCCCAGCCTGGAAGTTTAGAAATCACCTGCCTGTTCTTCCAGGCCCAGGATAAAAAAGTAAACTCTGGCTGCTCTTATTCCCCCTCCCTGACCTAGAAAACCCAAAGATAAGTGTCCCACCCAGAATGAAATCCTGAGGTAGTGGAAATAGCCTTTGGTTTGGGAGTCATTGAGAAGGAGTGTAACTGAGGCAGCAAGGAGTCTTAAGAGAAGAGGGGGAGGGGTCCCAGTAAGCCCCACCTCACCTGACCAGCAAAAGCCTGCCTGAGCAGTAGCCCAGGGGTATAGAGGCAGAAATCTGAAGTGGCCAGACCACCCCTCCTCCACAGATTACTCTGTGCACCTCAGCATACCTCAGGGGGAACACTGAGACTCCTGCCTTGGCCTCAAACTAGACACCCAGAGGCTACAGCATACAAAGTCAACAACCAGGCCCTTAGGTTCCAGCCTGAGAAATTAGGAAATAGGAAATTACAATGGGAAGGAAGGAAGTTGAGAAGGAGAAGGAAAAGGCAAGAAAATTGATCAGAGATTATTATATAGATCAAGAACAACCAAATACAGAGGACAACATGGACTCTATACTCACACCTGAGACCACAGAAGGAAATATGAACTGGTCTCAAGCCCAAAAAGCATTCTTGGAGGAGCTTAAGAAAGATTTTAAACACAAAATTGGGGAGGCAGAAGACAAATTTAAATCTACAGTGACCAAATTGGAAAAAAAGTTTCACTGAAGAAAACAAATCCTTAAAAAATAAAATGAGTGAAGTAACTGGAGAAAATACCTCCCTAAAAAAGGACCTTCAAAAACTAACCAAAGACTATAATTTGCTAAAAGTTAGAATCAGTCAAATTGAAACTCAGAACTCTATGATGCACCAAGAGTCAAACAAAACATGAAGATTGAAAAATTGGAAGAAAGTGTAAAATATCTCACTGGAAAAACAACTGACGTAGAGAACAGGTCCAGAAGAGATAACTTAAGAATTATTGGTCTACTGGAAAGCCATGATGAAAAAAGCAGCCTGGACAACATCCTCCAAGAGATTATCAAAGAAAACTGTCCCGAAGTCCTGGAATCAGAAGATAAAATAGTTGTTGAAAGAATTCACTGGACTCCTCCTGAAAGAAATCCCAAATCAAAAACTCTAAGAAACATAGTAGCCAAATTCCAGAATTATAAGATTAAGGAAAAATACTGCAAGCAGCCAAAAAGAAATAATTCAAATATCATGGAACTACAGTCAGGATCACACAGGACCTAGCAGCTTCTACATTAAAAGATCCAAGGGATTGGAATTTGATATTTTGTAGGGCAAAAGAGCTAGGACTGTAACCAAGGATTAACTACCCAGCAAAACTGAGCATAATCTTTCAGGCAAAGGAGATGGTCATTTAATGAAATAAGGGACTCCCAGACTTTCCTGATGAAAAAGCCAGAGCTCAATGGAAAATTTGATCTCCAATTACAAGATCCAAGAATGACATAAGAAGGTAAACAAGGAAAACACACACTCACACATACATATATGCACGCACACACACACACTCATGCACACATGCACATAACTTGGGATGCAATAAGAGCAAAATGTTCACATCCCTATATGAGAAGCTGATTAACTGTCAATATCGAAATTTATATGATTATCATGACCTTTAAAAGGGTTATACATAGAGGGTGTGGGTATGAATGAACGAATCTGAAGATAAAAAAAAAAACTTATTAAGGGGGTCAAAGGGACTGTAATGGGATAAAAGGAAAGGATGAGACAGAAAAAGGTAAATTATGCCATTTGAAGAGGCATAAAACACACTATAGTAGAGGAGAAGGAAAGAGGGAGAGGAACATCATTTGAACATTATTCTCACTGGTTCTGGTTCAAAGAGGGATCAACATAATGAGGTAAGTTTAAGATTCTAATGTGAAAAGACACAAAAATTCATTAAATAAAGGAAAAGGAGAGAGGGAGAGGAGCACTGTATGAAATTCACTCTCTTTGGTTTGGGGTCAAAGGGGGAATAACATACTCTGATAAGTATAAAAATCTATTGTGTCCTATAGGCACTAGGAGGGCAAGGGAGGTATAAAAAGCAGGGATTAGAGGGGAGGGAAATAGTAGTAAGGGGAGAGGGTGGGTAAAGAAGAGGGGTCACTGGGTGGGAACACTGAGGGAGGTGGTGGTCAAAAGGGAAAGGGAAACCCTTAAGGAGGGGAAGGGAGAAGGAAAAAACAAAAACATAAGCAGGGGAGGGAATAGGATGGAGGAGAAGAGACAGATAGTCATCATTACTGTAAATGTGAATGGGATGAACTCTCCCATAAAACAGAGGCAGATAGCAGAATGGATTAAAAACCATAATCCTATGATATGCTGTCTACAAGAAACACATTTGAAACAAAGGGATACCCACAGGGTAAAGGTAAAAGGCTGGAATAGAATATATTATGCCTCAGCTAAAGTAAAAAAAAGCAGGGGTAGCAATCCTTATCTCAGAAAAAGCAAAAGCAAAAATAGATCTAATTAAAAGAGATAAGGAAGGAAACTATATCCTGCTAAAAGGCACCATCAAGAATGAAGCAATATCATTACTTAAAATATATGCACCAAGTGGCATAGCATCCAAATTCCTAGAGGAGAAGTTAAAGGAATTACAGGAAGACATAGATAGCAAAACTATACTACTGGGGGCCCTTAATCTCCCCCTCTCTGAACTTGATAAATCTAACCTCAAAATAAACAAGAAAGAAGTTAAGGAGGTGAATAGAATTTTAGAGAGGCTAGACATGATAGATCTCTGGAGAAAGCTAAATGAGGATAAAAAGGAATATGCTTTCTTCTCAGCAGTTCATGGTACATACTCAAAAATCGACCATGTACTAGCACATAAAAACCTCACAATTCGGTGCAGAAAGGCAGAAATATTAAATGCATCATTCTCAGATCATGATGCAATAAAAATTATATGCAACAAAGGGCCATGGAAAGATAGACTAAAAACTAATTGAAAATTAAACAATTTAATCCTAAAGAATGAGTGGGTCAAACAAGAAATTATAGAAACAATCAGTAATTTCATTCAAGAGAATGATAATAATGAGACAACATACCAAAATTTGTGGGATGCATTAAAGGCAGTTCTTAGGGGAAGTTTTATATCCCTGAGTGCATACATGAATAAATTAGAGAAAACGGAGGTCAATGAATGGGGCATGCAATTGAAAAAGCTAGAAAAAGAACAAATTGAAAATCCCCAATTAAATACTAAATTAGAAATATTGAAAACCAAAGGAGATATTAATAAAATTGAAATCAAGAAAACTATTGAATTAATAAATAAAACTGGTTTTATGAAAAAAACAACAAAAATGATAGACCCTTAGTCAATATGATAAAAAAAGAAAGAGGAAAACCAAATTATGAGTATCAAAAACGAAATGGGTGAATCTGCCTCCAATGAAGAGGAAATCAAAACAATAATTAAGAATTATTTTTCCCAATTGTATGCACATAAATTTGACAATCTTAGTTAAATGGAGGAATATTTACAAAAATACAAGTTGCCCAGATTAACTGAAGAGGAAGTAAATTACTTAAATAACCCCACCTCAGAAAAAGAAATCAAACAAGCCATCAGTGAACTTCCTAGGAAAAAATCTCCAGGGCCAGATGTATTTACTAGTGAATTCTATCAAACATTTAAAGAACAATTGATTCCAATACTCTACAAACTATTTGGGAAAATTACTGAAGAAGGAGTCCTACCAAATTCTTTCTATGACACAAATATAGTACTGATACCTAAATCAGGAAGAGATAAAACAGAGAAAGAAAATTGTGGACCAATTTCCCTCATGAATATAGATGCAAAAAATTTAAATAAAATATTAGCAAAAAGACTACAGCAACTTATCACAAGAATAATACACTTTGATCAGGTAGGATTTATTCCAGGAATGCAAGGATGGTTTAATATTAGGAAAAACGTCAGTATAATTGATCATATCAATAATAAAACTAGCAGAAACCACATGATTATCTCAATAGATGCAGAAAAGGCTCTTGACAAAATACAACATCCATTCCTATTAAAAACACTAGAAAGTATAGGAATAAATGGAACCTTCCTTAAAATAATAGGTAGCATCTATTTAAAACCATCAGCAAGTATTATATGCAATGGGGATAAGCTAGAAGTATTTCCAATAAGATCAGGAGTGAAACAAGGGTGTCCACTATCACCCCTCTTATTCAATTTGGTACTGGAAATGTTAGCAGTAGCAGTTAGAGAAGAAAAAGAAATCAAAGGAATCAAATTAGGTAGAGACCAAGCTATCACTCTTTGCAGATGATATGATGATATACTTAGAGAATCCTAGAGAATCAAGTAAAAAACTACTTGAGACAATAAATAAATTTGGCAAAGTTGCAGGATATAAAATAAACCTACAAATCCTCGGCATTCCTGTATATCTCTAATGAAATTCAACAGCAAGAGATAGAATGAGAAATCCCATTTAAAGTTACTGTAGACATTATAAAATATTTTGGAATCTACATGCCAAAACAAACCCAGGACCTATATGATCACAACTACAAAACACTTCTCACACAAATAAAGTCAGATCTAACTAATTGGAAAAATATCAATTGCTTGTGGCTGGGTCGAGCTAATATAATAAAAATGACAAATTTACCCAAACTAAATTATATATTTAGTGCCATACCAATCAATTTACCAAAATACTACTTTATAGAGCTAGGAAAAATAATAACAAAATTTATTTGGAAGAACAAACGGTCCAGAATATCAAGGGAATTAATGAAAAGAAATGCTAGGGAAGGTGGACCAGCTATACCAGATTTTAATCTGTATTATGAAGCAGTAGGCATCAAAACTACTTGGTACTGGCTGAGGAATAGAGTAGTGGATCAATGGAATAGATTGGGCGCACGAGATTCAGCAATCAATGAGTATAGTAATCTATTGTTTGATAAACCCAAAGACCCCAGTTTTGGGGATAAGAATGCACTATTTGACAAAAACTGTTGGGAAAACTGGAATATAGTATGGCAAAAACTGGGCATAGACCATTATCTAACACCATATACCAAAATCAAGTCTAAATGGTTGCATGATCTAGGCATAATGGATGATACTGTAAACAATCTCAGAAAGCAACGAATAGTTTACCTGTTAGATTTGTGGAGAGGGAAAGACTTTATGACCAAACAAGAATTAGAGAACATTATAAAATGCAAAATGGATAATTTTGATTACATTAAATTGAAAAGCTTCTGTATAAACAAAGCCAATGTAACCAAGATTAAGAGGGAGGTGGGAAATTGGGAAGGAATTTTTACAACTTATGTCTCTGATAAAGGACTCATTTCTAAAATATACAGAGAATTGAGTTAAATCTATAAGATTGCAAGTCATTCCCCAATTGATAAATGGTCAAAGGATATGAATAGGCAGTTTTCAGAGAAAGAAATTAAATATATCTATAAGCATATGAAGAAATGCTCTAAATCACTATTGATTAGAGAAATGCAAATCAAAACAACTCTGAGGTACCACATCTCTCCAGTCAAATTGGCTAAGATGACAAAACAGGAAAATGACAAATCCTGGAGAGGATGTGGGCAAATTGGAACACTAATACATTGCTGGTGGAGTTGTGAACTGATTCAACCATTCTGGAGAGCAATTTGGAATTATTCCCAAAGGGCTATAAATAATTTCATACCCTTTGACCCAGCAACACCACTTCTAGGGTTATATCCCAAAGAGATCATAGAAGTGGGAAGAAGACCCATATGTACAAAAATATTTATAGCAGCTCTTTTTGTGGTTGCAAAGAATTGGAAATTAAGGGGGTGCCCATGAATTGGGGAATAGCTGAACAAGTTGTGGTATATGCATGTAATGGAATACTATTGTGCTATAAGAAATGAGGAATAGATGGACTTCATATTTACCTGGAGAGGCTTATATGAACTGATGCTGAGTGAGAAGAGTAGAACCAGGAGAAATTTGTATACAATTACAGACACAACATATGTGTGATGACCAACTATGACAGACTGGACTCTTCTCAGCAATACAGTGATATAAGTCAATCCCAAAAGACTCATGATGGAGAGAGATGAGAAAGAACTAGAAAGAACTGAGTTTGAGTCCTGATTGAAGCAAACTACTTGATCTTTTTCCTCTTATTGTTTGGTTTTATATCCTCTTTACCATTTTTCATTCCATCTAGTACAAACCGCCTTTGTAACCTGACTAATGTCTAATGTGAAAATATCTGCAGATCCTATACTGGATTGTATGCTGTCATGGGGGGGGGGGAAGGGAGGGAAGGAAACAAAATTTGAAACTCAAGGAATTATGGAATTGAATCTTGTAAACTAAGAGTAAACAAAGAAATTAATAAAGACACAAAAAAGAAAATTCTAGATGTTTTGTTCTTCCAAATGAAATGCTGTTTTTATTTTGTCTGGCTTTATAAATTATCCCTTTGGTAGTTTGGTTGGAATTGCATTAAACCTGTAAATTAACTTTGATAGCATTGGCACTTTTGTTATATGGGTACAGTCTAACCATGACCACTGAATATTTTGTTAGCTATTTAAGCTGTTCTTTATATCTTTAAGGAGTATTTTGTAATTAAATCTGCACAGATATTGAGAGGGCTTTGTTAGGTGAACTCCCAACTATTTTATACATTCTATACTTCCCTCAAATGGTATGTACCTTTGTACTGTGGTCTCTTGGATTTGAATTTTACTACATAGAAATACTGTTTTTATCAGTTTTTGTTTTAGCCTGCAATTTTGCTGAAGCTACTAGTTGTTCTAATTAGTTTCTTTTCTGATTTCATTGAATTTTCAAGGTAAACCACCCCATCATTAGAGAATAGGGATAATTTTGTCTCCTTGCTTATCTTTACACTTTTATTCTCTCTCTCTCTCTCTCTGTCTCTCTGTCTCTGTCTCTGTCTCTGTCTCTGTCTCTGTCTCTGTCTCTGTCTCTCTCTCTCTCTCTCTCTTTCTCGCTCTCTCTCTCGCTCTCGCTCTCTCTCTCATTGCTGTTGTTGGAGGTTCAAGAAATTGATCAAATTACACTTGGGAAAAGGGGCATCCTTATTCTACTCCTATATTTATTAGTAAAACAGCTTGGTTCCCCCCATTGCCTATAATGCTTGATTTTGGTTTTAGATAGATTCTTATTAATTATTAAAAAAAAGATTCCTCTATGGCATGTTGTCTATGCCTATACCTTGTAGACTTTTAATTTTGAGGATAAATGTGTTACATTTTGACAAAGGCTTTTCTGCATCTATTGAAACAATCATGTAGTTTGAATTCTTTATTATCAATTCCATTGTCTGTTTCTTGGATGGGTACTTGAGCTTTCCCATGCCTCATTGCCCAATGTATAGAATAAGAACGATGATGTATTTCTTTCTACCTTTCCCAACATGCCCCAAATCCTAGAGATTCTATAAAAATTAAATGTCATCCTATTAAGAACTTTTGGAAAAATATGCTAAATTTTAAGTTCTATCACTTATGACATTACATATACACACACATATATATCTAAATATGTAGATATGAAATATATATTCTATATATGTATACATATATAGTTAAAAGATATATTGAAATAATAACCATAGATAAGCCTTAGGGAATTGCCTGACTCCTAGCCCAGAAGACAATCCATGACACCATGCTTAATCAGCATCTCTCATGTACATGAAGTATATATCTCATCATATACTGGTATAAAGCATTACTTTCAAACTCAAATAGAAATAGATCCCTGCTGGCTGTTTATTGATTTAGAAAACCACAAATTAACATTATCTATGTTGTATTGAATTTTTATTTATTTTATTAAACATTTACCAATTACATTTTAATCTTATTCTGATCTGCTTAGGAGTATTACATGCCCTTGCATGTATCTGACACCTCAAGAAGATAGATTGTTTGAATCAGGAAAACAGGGGTTTGAACCCTACCTCCAAGATGATGTGTGTGGCCTTGGGTAAGTCAATTAAGTTCAAGGAACCCTCTTAACACTTATCTACTACTAAGTCATGATTATCTGTAACATCAAGTAATAAAACTTCTGGTTTGGCTTATGAATTATGCATGTGAGTGAAATCTGAAGCTTTATCAGATTTAACCATAAAAACAATGTAGTTAAGTATCATATTGAATTGTTTTTTATGATTTAAGTACATTTGATTAAACTTTGAATTATATGTGTGTGTGTGTATGTATACTCAACTGGATTTTACTATAGCCTATGTATATACCTAAAAGAGAGGCAGCATGGTGTAGTTAACACTATGATATTTAGAAAGACCTGGGTTAAATCTGCCTTCAATACATACCAACTGAATGACTCTGGGGAAGTTACTGAAGCTCTTGATGCCCCAGGAAGCCCTCTAAGATGAAAATTTGCAGAGAAAGTGGTATTAGTGATCCGGCCTCCAACACTTAACACACACAAACAAAAACCTAGCCGTGTGACCTTGGGCAAGTTACTTAACCCCAACTGCCCTCCAAAAAGCAAAAAAAAAAAAAAAAGGTGATATTAGTGGAGGGATGTTTTCATCCAGGAATTCTTTATTCCAATGAAATCACAAGTACATAAATACATACATGCATACGTACATACATAGCTAATACATACCATCATGTGTACATATTCACATACTAAAGTGAATTGTCTTCATGAATATAAAACATGGCAATGTTCAAATTCAAGTTTTACAGTGGGATAATGGATTCTCCATCCCTTGATACAGGTACTCCTTTCTAACCCATCCATGCCTTCCTATTCTCTGTGACTCGTTTCCTCTCATAAATCCTCTGGGTGCCATCTCCAATATTCTAGGGATATCATTTTGTTTTCTTGATAATGTGCAGTTCTCATGATTATTTTAATGCTTCAATGGCTTGTGACCACAGTGAAGTAGGTCCTCCTTCCAATGATGCAGATCACAACTCATTCATGCCTGACCAGCCTCTGGTGATTCTTCCATGTCTTGTCCTACATCTTTCTTAAGGGATACAGCAATATCCTTGGAGTCTCCATTCAGATCTCTTGTTATTATGTGACTTCCAGTGGCTCACCTGGACTATCCATCCATCATCTCTTGCTTTTGGTCTGTGACCAGGCTACCTTTCTTTAGCCTTGTCCCTTCCGAAACATCTCTTTACCATATCAATTACACTTAACTCATCACTTTTTCCTCCTTTTCCCCTTCCTTGGACTCCACCACGGAAGCCCCCAGCTGACAGGTGAACTTTCACCTTATCTTGCCCAGAACTAGGTGTCCACACCATTTCTTGGACGTATTCATATCATGTCCATCCACTTCTTCCAGTTCCTCCTAATAAGTTCTCTTCCCCTAGAATCAAAGTTTTTTTGAGAATAGGAATGTTATTGCTTGCTTGTTTTGTATCCTCAGAACTTTGAACATTGCCCCCCTCATAGTAGGTACTTAAATGCTCTGTTTGTCTGTTGTCTGTCTATCTAAGCTAGCTAGTCTATCACTTTATCTTATTTATCAATCTCTCCATCTATCTCCCTATATCTCCTGCCATCCATTTCTCTAATGACATCTTTTATTCAGCTTCTCCTGTGCAATTCTTCATCTGTAATGTGCACCCTGTAGGCATTCAATACATGTTGTTGAATTGAACTGACATTTCCCATTTTCTACTAAGAAGAGTTCATAGCAACAATTTCTTCCATTATGTTGCAAAATACTAGTTCTTAGAATAATGCTGAGATGCCAACCAGAGAATTAGTTTTGTAAGAAGATGATGCTGATATTATTATTGGTGTTATTATTAACTTACATTTCTGTAGCATTTCACGATTCACTAAGCATTTTTCTCCTGCTGTTCTATGAGAGAGGGTGGTCAGAGAGCCCTCCCAATTGGAAGAAAGGGAAACTTGGCTTACTCAGTAATGACTCTCACCTGGCTTTGTTACAGGGTGGAGTAGTCATCCATAGTGGGACTGGCCGGGAATTTGAGCAGAAGTGTGATCCATTGAGGATTCAAGCCACATTCAGATTTTGCTTGGAAGAAAAACCCTGAGGGAGGTAAATACTGGAAATCAGTGGTTTGGAACCCACATGAGTGGGTTGCTGACAGGATGACTTGGAGTAATTTTCACTGAGAAGGTGGTATCGGAGTCAAACATTGAAGACTAGATAGGAAGATGAGGAAGGATGGCTATCTGGGCATAGGGAACAGTATCAAAGGAAAAGAAGTGAGAAAGAAACAAGTCATGTTTGGGAGATACAGAATAGACCAGTTTGGCCAGAACTGGGCAGGAGGAGAATAATATGAATTAGATAAGGAAAGAAAAGGAGGGTGGTACCAGACTATGGGAAGCGTGAATGAATTTGGATTTCATCCAACTTTACTCCTGACTCTCAGGACCTTTCTAACTCTGTGGCAATTACCCTTTTACCCTGAAGATGGCTTCATCCCTGTGGTCCCTCTTCTGACTGTTGAGTTGCTTCTTGGCACCACTATCTCAAGGACTCAGACCATCCACAGTCTCTTCTCCCTTCTAGCTTCACTCCTGACTCTTCCACACTCATGGAGATACCAGTCCCTAGTTCCTCTCCTCCCTTGCCTTCCAGCTTCCTCTTATATATTGTGTCCCTGTTAGCATATGAGCCCTTTGAGGGCCAAGGGAGTGTTTTTCTTTGCTTTTATTTATATACTCAGCACTTATAATAGTAAGTGGCCCATATTAAGTGCTTACTAAATGTTCCATCTATCTATTTACCTATTATCTTTCTATCTATCTATCCATCCATCTATCTATCTATCTATCTATCTATCTATCTATCTATCTATATCTATCCATCTATCTGTCATATCCATCATCTATCTATCCACCTACCCACTTTGGAACAGAGGAGTGCTATGACTAGATCTATAACCATAACGAAGGTGGTTTTTGGCTCCAGTATGAAGGCTGGATTGGCAGGGGAGAGAATAGAGGTAGGAAGATGAACAGTCTAGACATGTGGCAAAAAGGGTGGGGGGATCGGGGATGGAGATAAGGGTATGAATGCAAGTGGTATCTTGGAGCTAGAATCACATACATAGGGACTGAGAGTGACCCCAGGGGCCATCTAATCTAATTCTCTCATTTTACAAATGAGAAATCCCAGGTCCAGAGAAGTTAGTTAAAATACTCAAGGTGATAGTCAATATTAGAGATGGGACTGGGCCTAGTCCCTCTAACTCCCAATCCAATGCTTGAGAAAACTGGCTAACTCACTGGATATGTGAGATGAGGAAGAGGGAGAGTCAAATAGAAGACCAAACCATAATACTAATTTACTTAAATGCAAATTTAAATTGATTGATTTCAGTTGTATAAAACTGTCCTTATAGTTTAAATTTTACATTAAAATCTTTCACAAGAATCTTCTAATGTTTCATTGGTTGTAGGCTTGAGGGCAAGTTTGGGCCAGTCCTACCAATCTGGAAAGCCTTGGCTACCAAGTCTGGTGATGGAGCCAATAGATGGCTGCTGGTGAAGAATGGTTTATTCAAGGTCAGAGAGACCCTCTTTGAGTTGGCTGCAGGAAAATACAATTTTCAGCCACAGTCTGTCTACTACGTTCCATGGAACAAAATCATGGGTGTTAGTCATCTTGAATTCTGGAAGCAATTTTACATTAGAGCTCCATTACTAGACACCATTAATTTTGATATTATTCATACCCACTCCTAGGGGCATAAGTAATACGTTCCTCTCCCAGTTGTCCACAAGATGTCAGTACTTTCCTACACCATTGTAGCCCCAGAAGTAACCATCTGGTAGTGGAAAAATCTGCCAGCACATGTCAATTCCATGTTCAAGCCTACCAAGAGTTCCCAGGTGTTTGGTCCCTTGGCAGTGGTCTGACTTCATCTAGTAAAACTCCATCCCTATTCCAACAAGAGAGAGCTGAGCCATCCTCTGATTGACTGTTGACTGGAAACTCTGGCTTCTTTCTTTGGCCTGTTGTGTTTGACTGCACTCCCTTGCAGTCCCTCTGGTGAAATATGGCAGGCTCAAATTGAAAATTGAGCATGAAGCTGGTATGAACTGGAAAGAGTAATCAATGCTTTGGGTTCTAGCCTTAGATTAATGACATCATAGCATGGAGCTGGTTGGTCCCAGCAGATGATACACAAAAGAATGTGTTTCTGACTCATTTGGCTTATTGGTAATGACCCCTTGGTGAAGCATTATGCAGCCATCCTGTTTATGGCTCAAATTAGCTATGAGCCATTGGAAGGTGAGAGACTGCATGCTAATCCAGACTGGGAAGAGACAATGCATTCAGTAGAATGGGAGCAGATGTGCTTGGCATCCCATAAGCCAGCCTTGGACTCAGGATGCTTTTGGTGCTACCTCAATAAATGGCAATGTGAGTGTCAGCTCTGGCTTCAGGAGCTCATTGGAAGGAAGAAGGGGCAAATATTTCACACTGATGATCTCCAAATGGTGTCTAGTTGACTAAGACAATGGCTAATACTCCAGATATCTTTTCCAGGCTTGTTCTTACACAGCAAACAACATTTTGGGTACAATTATGCAAGATTTCTGTATACTTAAAAACCAGCAAGTTGTATACATGGCTGATTCATATTTTCAAATTGAGCATCTTCTTCTATCCTTTGTATATGGAAATGCTTAGGTTTGCTATTGACCATAAAGTTATAAAAATTACTTAAAAATTAAAATATGGCAACAAGGAGAGAGACAATAAGAATTTAAGTGCCTACTATGAACCAGTCAGTGTCCTAAGCACTTCATAAAGATTATTTTTTTGTCCTGAATAGGTTACTTATTTAAAAATGAGAAAAAATAATTGAATTTGGTTGTATAGTAAGCCATAGGATACCATAGGATCTCAGGCTGTCATCAATGTTCCTGCTCTAGAAATTCATTTTTATTTTGTCCACACTTATCTGTGTATATGTGGTTTCCCCTTCCCAGAATGGAAGCCCCTTGTGAGCAGGCTTTGTTTCATTTCTGTCTTTAGATCCCCAGCACCCAGAATAGCAACTTGAAGTCAGGGACTGTTCTGTTTTGCCTTTGTACCTCCCAGTACCTGGCACACAGTAGGTACATAATGAATCCTCCTTGGGTTGGATTTAATTGAATCAAATTGAACTCCTAGGAAATGGCATCTGGTCAGCGAGGATTTGGTATTCTTCACATATGGCATGCAACAATTCGGTTCAATTCACCAGATTCTTACTGAATACTTATTATATGCTAGTGCCAACCTTCAAAGCTCTTCACAGCTGTTAGTGGATATAGGGAAGGGGGTTGCCAAGGTTTGCAAGTATGCAAATGCACCTTCCTGCAATGGAAGTGTGCCCCTTCCAATGTGGGCCACCCTGTGACAAAGCTCTAGCTATGTCTCTGAGTGTGTCTCGCTATCAGTGTCTGGTGTTGATGGCTGCCTCAGTTTTTCTCAGCAAGGCATCACCAACCATCACTTCCAGTCTCTTATTTGTTTTGTTCCTGACCAACACAGGATGCAATTTTGCCAGATGCAGCCTGTAGCTCTCACAACCATCCCTTCGAGTACAAGAACTCACTCTTTTCTGAGTTCAGCACCATCATCACTACCTCACACTGCCAGTACTTTGTACCTATTACTTGTGCTAATATCGAAGGTGTCAGAGCTTCTAAAGACTGGACCTCAAATTCCTGTTCATTAGTATGACAGTGGTGGAGTCAAGGGAAGGGAAGGCCAGATACTGGGAGACTTCTCATTCCTGAATCCCCTAGCCTCTTCACCCTGCTCACATTCCTTCACTGCCTCTTCTTGGTTTCCAATGTCTTTTCTTCCAAGGATGTTTCTTTCTTGATGACCTGGAGAATGTAGATGTGTTCCTCCAGTCACCCTGGGCCCACAGGGCTGCCTGAGCTCCCAGCTGAGACATCAATATAACCCATCCTCTTCTGCTCCTGGTGGGCTTCCTTTTGTCCTCCATACTTGTTTGGAGGGAGATCTTCCGTCCTTTTCCCTTTCCCTTTGTGGCTCACTGCTGTTTGACTATTGTATTTCTGCCATGTCACCAGGCACTCCTGACAGGAGGTTTAATGGCCATTCTATGTACCCAGCTGCCTTTAATTGCCTTTTAACACATCCCTGCCATGCCCTAACATAAGCAGAAGCAAACTGAATCTATTCCACCATCAGAAATCCACTCATTTAATTAGAGGCAGCATGGCATTTTGGGAAGAGTCTTGGACTTAGAGACAAGACCTGGGCTCAAACTTTCCTCTTCTGTTTGCTGGTTGTTTGACCCCGAACAAGTCACTTTGCTGACTTCACCTCTCTGGACTCTGGTTCCTTATCTTTTGGATGAGGAGTTGGACTAGAAGGTCCCAAAGTTCCCTTCTACTTTTAAATCTAGGACCCTCTGACCTCAACGTTTCTCTTTACCAACTACTCTCCCAATACCTGCACTTCCCAAGCTATCACCTCTAGGTCTGGCCACTGAATCAATTTGGAATCCAATTAATTGGGTTTTTTTTCCCTGGTTTTCATCTGGTCTGCATCTCTGCATCTTGGCCACAGGGAAATCATGAAAGGTTTTATCAAATACTTTATTGAAATTCAGGTAACTCCTTACTCTGCTAGTCTAGAATTCCTATCAAAAAAGGAAATTAGGCTATCACAGCTTTCATTCTTCCAAGTTTCAAGGAGAGAGTCTGAATTAGTCTCCATCTCATTTAAGGAGACCATGGGTTTGATAGGTAGATACCTACTATAACAAACAAAACAATGGTTGTGTACCTCTAGCCCATGGGGTTCTTACTTTGGTGTCTATGATTTCTTTTAATACACAAAGAAAAAAACTGATATCTACATTTCAATATAATTGGGTGCCTGGAATGTGGTAGGTGTTTAATAAACAGATGTTCCTTTCTCCCTTCCCCCATCACCTCTCTGCCAAGAGGTGGGAAAGAACTGTCTCCATCGTGAGCTTTGTGATCATGATAGGTTGCTGCTTAGAATAGAAGGCTGAAGTCTTTCAGAACTGTTTTTCTTCACATTATTGTCAGGGTCATCTCATAAATGAGTCCCCTGCTTCTGTTCACTTCACTCAGCACCATTGGTTCACACAAATCTCTCTATTCCTTTGAATTTCATTATATTCCTTATTACTGATGGGGCGATAAAACCCCATTATGTCCTGGTCACATGAGAAGGTCTGATGCTGTCCATCTAATAGCATGAGTTTTGGTGGTGCCTGTTTCATCCCACTCAGTTTAACAAATGCCTATGGAGCTTCTTCTTAGAACCACAATCACTAGCCCTCATGTAGTGCTTTGAAGTTGGCAAAACACTTCACCATCCTTACAAAAATCCTAGAAGGAAGGCACTATTATTCCCATTTTACAGATGAGGAAACTAAAGCAGTCAGAATTTAATCGATTTGTCCAGGGTCACACAAGCTAGTAATCATTCATCTGAGGCCAGATTTGCACTCCGGTTTTCCTGACTCTATCCATTGTGCTATCTAGTGGCTTTTACTATCTACTACATATAAAACATGAATATACAAAGATGAAATGAAGAAGCCTCTGCCCTCAAGGAGCTTATACTCTCTCTGCTTGAAGGACACAACATATGCATATGTGGGTAAAATAAAAGACAGGGATGTGGGGGAGGTGCAAGACTGAATGAAGCCTTTGTGGGAAGGCTGCCAAAAATGTTTCTTTTCGACTCACTCAGTACAGAGCAAAGAAAGTCCTCAAAGGGAAAGGGAGATCTGTGCCCTGGGAATCTTTCCAAGGCTTGGAAAGCTTGCCTAGAGCAAACAGGAATGTGCAAATCCCAAGGCCAGCTCAGGTCACTATGGAAATGCAAATGTGGGCAAGCAAGGCTAAGGTGGCAGGCAGCAGTTCCTGAGCTAGCAGGATGTGGGTAGCAGCCTCTCCTTCACCAAGCAAAAGCAGATTTTTAGCTCAGGCAATTCCCAGACAGCTGACAAAATGGTAAGGGTGAGAGGTAAATGAGCAGCCCAGTCATGAAGGAGCTAAGCATGGAGGGTGATTCAAAGTTCTGTTTCTTTTTCAGGGGAACCAGTGTTAGGGCTGGTCTGACCCAACAAGGACGGGGGGATCCGCACTATTGGATCTGGCTCCTCCAGCCTCCCTGCCATTTGCTGGCTTTGTGCCTCCACTTTCTAAATTGCCAAGAAGAATGCAGGAGCAGAAGAGCAGGACAGTAATGGATGGTAGCATGGCGAGATGGGTCCCTCCAGAGAAGCCGTATGAAGACAGATGCTGGCTATTAAAACAAGAGATAGAGCGGTCTCAGCAGGAGGTTTTGGCTGGGCAGCGCACAGGATTTAGAGATGGGCGGGGCCTCAGGGTTCAGCTGCTCCCACCCCCTCATAGTGACAGATAAGGGAACTGAGGCCTAGAGGATCTAAGTCATATGTCCAAGATCACAAAGACTATTATGAGTTGAAAGGGAATTCAGAGGCTAGCTAGTTCAATGCCCTCATTTTCCTTATGAGGAAATGGATGTCAAAAGTGAAAAAAATGAGTTGTCTCTGTCTCCTTCCCCCCAGCTCTCTGACTTCAAATTCTGACCTTTTCCCTCTTGGTAAGGTCTGCCCTCCATGACCCACATGCCACTGCTGAACACCAGCTTCTCTATTCTAGGGAAGTACTATCAGTTAAACAGATGGATGTGAAATCAGAACTAGGGCAAGGCAATCTGGGCTTTGTCCCAGAGTACTGGCATTAAGAGGGAGCTGATGGCCCTTGTATTCTCCTAGCAGTGGAAAACACCTAAATTTGGCCCCTAATTAGCAAGGACAATTAGTTAAAACAGGAAGCTAGCAAATGACAAATATCCTCCTCTCCCCTTCCCCTTGTGACACTGTGGATGTGCTCTTCCCCATCCTAACCCTGCCCTGTTCCTTCTTGCTATGGCAGCCTCCCCAGTAGCAGCTTTGTAGTGTCTCAGAGTCTACTGGGCTGATGTTTTAGGAAGCAAGATCTCTCAGGCCTCCTCCTGTCCTCCCTAAAAAGGAATTCACTCATGATCTTGCCCCAGGCAGATACGTTGTGTAACCTTTGGGCTAAGTTCCAGAATGACTAGTTACGTATCTGCCATGCACCTGCTCTGATCATCCTTTCTCTTTCTGCCCATAAATTCTAGCAGGACAATGGATTCTGATGACCGCTTCCCATCTGCTGAAGGTCAAAGACATTATCCAAAGATGGAAAAAATGGATCAAAGGGAGCTTGTTGGTTGAACCATTCACCTCCCTGACTCCTTCCACTGGACAAAGTCCAGGATACACATGTTCATCAAGTTTTATTTTTAGAATTTAAGCCTCTCTGAGAGAAAGGTTGTGAACTCCAATTTTACCACCAACACTTGTCTCATTGCTTCTAAGACCTCCTCAGGATCAACACCAGGCAAAATTGCTGAGTTATCTAAAATAGTCTTTGTTCTGTGGAGTGATGAACTCAAGACCCTGTTTCAAATCTTGTCTCTCATGCTCATTAATTGTTAGACCAGAAACAAGTCACTTAACCTTCCTGGTTTTCAGTTTCCTCATCTTCAGATCGAGGGGGGTGGGTTAGATGGGTTCTGAAACCCCTTCCAGCTATAAATCTCTGATCCTTTCTGAGCCTCTATTTCTTCATCTGTCAAATGAGAATAGTCATGTTATTAGTACTGACTTCACTGACTTGTGAAGATCAAAATAGATAATTTGTATAAAGTACTTCACCAATTCTAAAAAGTTAAATAAATGTGTTATTCTCCTAGATTCTCCTCTCTTTTTTGTGCCTTGGAGACCCTCTCTTCCTTTATTTCCCCCTTTTCCTCCTCCACCTGCTGCCTTTTGGGTGCCCCAGAATCTCCCAGGTGGTACCCACAAAGCCTGGGCTCTAGAACTTGCTGCAACACTGAAATCTATAAGGGATGCCAGAACTATCTAGTTCAATCTCCTTAATGAGGCCCAACGAGGTTAAATAATTTTCTTGAAGTCACAGAGCTAGCAAACTGCAGACACCAGATATATTATGCCAAGATCTTTGATTCCCAATCCAATACTCTTTCTCTTCACTTTCTTCTATCCCTTCTTTTCCCTCTCCCTTTCAACAAATTTCTCCAATTTGTTTGATAACTAATGGGACAGGTAGGTAATGGGACTGGTCCCACGTTTGAGCCTTTTTTGGTTGGTCTCTTGCTCTGATCCCTTGATTGAAGATGTGTTCTGGTTGACTTTTCCTTATCCTTGTGATTGGGGGCCATACCAAAGTGGATTGGTAACTGAACCAGAAACAGCCTCTCACTTTGTGGGCTCTAAGGCAGGAAGAAAGACATTTCTTGCCCTCTTGGGGGGGTTGATCCTTTTTTGAGACTCATCCAGGCCAACTCTTCGTTGTATTTCCAACAAGGAGAGGGGTGAGATTTCTCTCCCTTGGTCCGGGCACACACTCAGTTTCATCACTGTTGCTATACTGCTTTAATGAGTAGGTATTGAGTGATTGTCCCTCGCACTATTCACTATAACTCTTACATGTTAGTCATAAAGCACTTTGGTCCTTAGGTCTTCATCCCCAGTGTCCAGGCTGTGAACAGTTAGTAACTGACATAGATGAAAGTGCTGAACCTTCTTTTCCCTTAGAATGGAAGCTCCTGGAGGGTGGAAGATGTCTTATTTATCTTTGTACCCCACCCATACGCTAGAAGAGAATTAGCACATTTCAGTTGTTGAATTGATTCTACAAGACGGCAGCAGCGATGCCATCAGGAAGGTTAGATGATGGCAGAAAAGGAGGAATGAGACAAAGAGGCATTGCCTTCTGCCCTCACTCTTTTACCCCAGTAAGATGCTAGTTATATTCTAGATTAAAGCTAGGCCCAAATCTGCATTGTGATAGACTCAAAACCAAGTTTGGTCTGTTCATTCTGAAGCCAACCTAGACTGTGGGAGCCGGAAAACTGACCTGGCCTCAGCAGGGCCTTTCAGAGATCAATCAAGCATGAAAGCATTTATTAAGCACCCACTATGTGCCCACTAGCAGGGACACAGAGACAAAAACAAAACAATTCCTGTCTCCTAGGAGTACACATAATATACAAAGCTGATCCTCTGGAATGACAGCTCTAGCAAAATTCTGCAATGGTTCAAATGTGTAATTGACCTCTCTCCATCTGTCACCCTACTCTGGACCCTTGGAATGAATCTCCGATTCCTTTTTGGAACCCATTCCGGCTCAGATCCATGTCCCTCATTCTGGGCCAACAGATCCCAGGAATGGGAAAGCAGAGTAGGGGATGGACGATGTCCACCTCATTCTTCCCAAGTTACATTTGAGTTCTGGTGTAAGACTGAGAGAGCTAACACAGGACAAGTTCTGAGGATGAAGAGCTATTTAAATACTAATTACCCTTGGGCCAAATCCATCTTCTATTTACATTCCAGGGAATCTCTTTTAAATGTACCTACAAAGGAGGCAATAATTTATCATCATTATGATCAATATTAATTATAATAAGAATTAACCATAATCACCTCTGTGAGAAGAGAGGTATAATAGAGTATATACAGAAGAGCCAGAGTTCTCCAATAGCCATCTGTTGGATGACTAAAAGGCTGTTATTAATGAGATTCTTTTAATCAACTCGAACAGTTAATGGAGGGGATGAAGCATTGAACACCAAGTCAGGAAGACCTGGGTTTGTGCCCCCCACTTCAAACACTTACAAGCTGTGTGACGCTTGGTAAGTCATTTAATTACTTTGGACCTCTACTTCCTCATCTGTAAAATGAGGAGGTTCAACTCAATGATTTCTGAGATGCTTTTCATTTCTAAACCTATGCTCCTTGGGATCCTATGTAGTAACAGGGATAATGTCCAAGGCAAGTGCGAATTTTACTTCCTAAACTAATACATAAAACAAATGGCAAATATAATACATGTAAGTTTTTCTTGACAAAAGAATAATCTCTGCAGATAGTGGGTTTCTGACTTACTGGAGGTCTTCAAACAAGGACTAAATGACCACTTGCTGGGTTTGATGGACAGGGGCATCCTCCAGTCTACAGATGGGGATAGATAGATACATGATAAAAAGTTAGGTAGATAGATGATAGAAAATAGAGATAAATAATAGGTGAGTAGGTGGATGATGAAAGAAAGAAAGGAAGGAAGGAAGGAAGGAAGGAAGGAAGGAAGGAAGGAAGGAAGGAAGGAAAGAAGGAAGGAAGGAAGATAGATGAATAGATAGAAAATAGAGATAGATTGATGGTAGGTAGGTAGGTAGGTAGATGACATAGATGAGACAGCTAGCTAGACAATGAATTGAGTACCTACTATATTACAAGTACTAGGGATACGAACATGAAAGACAATCCTTCCCCACAAGGAGCTTACATTCTGATGGGGGCAGAAATCCCATAAAGGGGAGCTGGGAAGCTGGGGGTCATTGTACTTGATGAGGACCCAAATGACATCACTATGTTGGGGCCAAGGTATAATGTATCTGACTGGCTGATCAGACCAGTATCAGCTGGGAGGCTCTATGACAGGTCTGGCAGAAATAATTCATATGAATATTTGGGATGGAGATGTCTTAAAATCTGTGCATCTCACATTTCTTTTGAGCTACTGCAATTCTGCTTTTCTCATAGAGCACAGTATTTTCTTTGATGCAGCCATGCTATGCCATGATGGGCGGGCCTATACCAGTGTCTCCCATGTCACACAATCGATACCAAAGTTCTTCAAAGAGATCTTGAAAGTGTCCTTGTATTGCTTCTTCTGACCACCATGTGAGCACTTGCCTTATGTGAGTTCCCTGTAAAATAGTCTTTTAGGCAAACGTACCTTTGGTGTTTAAACAACATGGCTGGCCCATTGGAGCTGTGCTTTCTGCAGTAGAGTTTGAATGCTGGGACCAAAGCTGCTGGTCAGAAGGTGGAGAAGGCTGGAGAGTGAAGAATGAAATGACCAAAGCCTGGGGGCTCATAAAATGGCGGTCTGGGTCAGGGAGCCACCAATGTGGAGGGGGAACTGCAGGGTCCTTGCCAACTCTAATGTTCTATGATTCTCTTACTGCATTTGTACAAATTCTTTCTTTCAAAGTTTAAGTCAAGAGCTGACTACTACTCAAGGTCTTTTGTGACTGGTTAGTGCATTCCCCACAACATTACCTTAGTGTCTCAAAAGACTTGGGGCACGTTTAAGCTATTAAAATTTAAAATTAAAACGAAAGTTAATAAACCTTGAGACTGCCCTGAGACTCTTGGGACACTCCATATTTACTTCGTATTTTTTTTTTTTTTTGGTATCACTTTTATAAGTTCATGTTATTTCCTTGGATAGAATGTAATCTCCTTGTGTTCAGGGGCTCATTTTTACTTTGTATCCCCAGGGCCTATGTCAGTACTTGGAACATAATGGGAATTTAATAAATGTTTACTGATTGATTGATTGATTAATATGCAGAAGGACCCAGAGGAATATGGGTAGGCTGAGAAATGGAAAGTGAGAAGAGAAAGAGGAGAGGGAGGGAGGGAATGGGAAAGAGAGGGAGGACAGGGAAGAGAGAGGGAGGGAGAAGGGGGGAGGAGGGATAGAAAAGGAGGCAGGGAGAGAAAAGGAGGGAGAGAGGAAGATAGAGGGAGGGAAAGAGAGAGAAGTGGGGGAAGAAAAGAGAGAGGGAGGGAAGGAGAGAAAGCTGGGGGAGGGAGAGAGAGGTGAGGAAGGGAGAGGGAAGAAAGAAGAAGAAAGGAAGGGAAAGAGAGAAAATATGCCTTACACTAGGCTCGGGGCTAAGTCCAAGACCATGTGTACAGAGGTTGCCCTCCATTCTTTCCTTTATTGTGGTCCACTCATTTATAGCAAACATTTGCTTAGAATACAATAAATATGCGTTTATCTTTATATGGAGAGAAAACCCTTCCTAAAGGTGCAAAGAGCAGGTAAGCACGATGCAAGAGTCAGTGCAACCAGTCTGTCAGGCAGCAGGGAGGAAGAGGAAGAGTAGGAGGTGGGAGAGTGGATGGATTCTGCCCCAAAGTCTGTCCAGGCTGGTCATCCCTTCGTGAGGTCAGTATGCCAGGCAAAGTTCCAATGGCTCATTATTCTGTTCACTGCCAGTTAGCATCATCCTCCCTTGGCAGCTGACTGGGCCTTGGCACTGATTCGAATCCACATACCCCTGGCTTCCCTTTCTTCCTCCTGCCACCCCTCCTCCTGCTCTGAGTCCTGAGTACAACCAGAGGCCAAGGAGGAAACCAGAGTATGGGATGATGATGGGGAAAAATTGTAAGCACTTTACCGCAAGCATCTTCCTGCCACAACTTAGGAACCTGGATGTCTCCAGGAAACACTGAATCAGAGGCAGCAATAAGTTAGACTAGCAAGCCTCATGTGTCTTCAAGGAGAAGGCGATGAATGTACCTGAGCCTAGAGGATCTGAGCAGCTGAGGTTTCAGGAACTTCTCCAAGTAGGAAATCTCATCTAAGACCACAGAATTCTAGGATTTCCTCTGGGCTGCATCCATGACTTGCAATTCCTATCCCAGGTTGGGTCCCCAGACAGGTGACTGCTCCTTCAGGGTTCTAGGGGTAACCCTATAGGACTTCTTTACTACTACTATAACTCGTGAATCTCAACTGGTCTGCTTCTGATTGAAAAAATCCACCATTAGACTTAATTTAATAGAAAATGCATTACTATGATGTTGTAGTAATTTTCCTCCAAAATCCCTAGGGCACCTTCTTCTACAAATATACTCAGCATCTAAATCCTTGTCTATTCTGGGTGTATGTCTCTAATCTCAGCTAGATATATTACATTCTACTGGTCAAATGTCTCCAATAACATGATGAATGGAGGGGTGGTGGTAGAGGAGGGAGAAGGTCCCTTCTTTTCCATCCCTCTAAGATTTATTTCTTGTCTAGTGGCTGGTTCTTCCTTCATTTCCTGTGCCAACTCTTGAATTAGGGGATTCCTGAGCTGCTGAATGAATTACGGCCTTTTATATATTGACCTAAGAGGTACAACCAATCCTCTTAACCAATCAAGTTACCTTCTTACCCTAATTTGAGAAGAGTCTGCATCTGATAAAATGATTGGGGTCAGAGGAATCTAATTTACACATTACTACTTAATCATGTGTGGCCAAACTATCGTGGGACGGTAGGAAAATTCCTCAAAACCTTTTTTTATGCTTTGTGATTCCGTTTTGAGCTTCCTGTGATTACATTAACTGTGGCAGTAGTGGGGAATCAGATCCCTTCCATTATACAATCTTTTATTTAGAACTGGAAAGGTCATCTGGTCCAACTCTCTCATTTTACAGATGAGAAGACCGAGGCCCAGATGTGAAGTGGTTTACCCAAGGTCATATGCAAAGTGAAATAGAAGAGCCAAAATTCAAATTGTGTTCTGGGATAGAGTTACCCATCAGACAAGCAGAGGCAATAGCCTGGGAGGCAGGAGGCCTGGGCTTTAATCTTAGATTGGTCCTTAACTAGCTATAGAACCTTGAATATGGCCCTTCTCTACCCTGGGTCTCAGTTTCCTCATCTCTAAAAGAACATTGTGATGAAGAATTGGTGTCTTAGAGTGGGAAAAGGGAGAAAGTGCTGGTCTTCGAACTAGGAGAGACTTGGGTTTGAATTCCTTCCCCCTTACTATGGGCAGGCCACTTGATGGCTCTGGGCCTTACAGTTTCCTCATCTTTCTTTATGATGGGGATAATAAAACCTCTTATAGCTACATCACTGGGCTGTTATGGGGACAGGGCAGGATAATACATGAAGGATGCTCCATATCTTTCTAGATATTATTGCTGAATAATCTCTAAGGAGACTAGTATAATCCATGCCTAGCTCCCCTCCAGCAATACCGGGAGAATGTCGGGATTAAAGATGTGTCTTTGTTTCTGAGGATTGCTTGGGGTCAGTAAAGGGACTTTGAAATTTAATGAAGGCAATCCAGCTTGTTCTCCATCTCCTGTTCAACTCTGATCCCAATTTATTATTCACGTCTGTGCTAAATATGAATTGTTGTTTTTTTATATATTGGCCCTGGGGCAAGGAGGTGGCATAGCAGATAGAGTGCTAGGCCTGAAATCAGGAAGCCTCATCTTCCTGAGTTTAAATCAGGCCCCGGATACTTACTGTGCAACCTGGGCAAGTCACTTAATCCTGTTCACCTCCGTTCTTTAGCTATAAAATGGTTTGTATAAGAAAATGGCAAACCATTCTAGTGTCTTTGCCAAGAAAACCCTCAAAGGATCATGAAAAAACCCAAGGGGTCACGAAGAGTTGGACATGACTGAAATGACTGAAGAACAAATAGAATGGCCCAAGGGGTATGACAGATCTTAGTCAACCACACTTTCTTCTTAACCTAATGAGAGAGAAGTTTGCATCTGACGAATCTTGTGGGAACAAACATTGTTCAGTTTCTGGCCTCACCAGCTCTATGGCTTGTCCATAATGGATGTCATAATCTGGTCCATAGGCAGTATTCACCCACTTACTCTTCCCTGGGTGGGTGGTCAGACCAAACTCTTTTGAGTGACTACAAATCTCTTCCAGGAGGCTCTGTTCTGTCCTGTCCTGCCCTGTCCTGAGGCTTGATGCAGCCAACACAATGTCATCCACAAAATGATGCCTCTGGCCTAGGACCCCACTCTCTCTACCCAAATCCCTCTTCAGCTTAGACTCTACACCAAATCTCCTCTGTTACAGTACCAAACTTCTCTGTGAGCTTCTGTCATCTTGTTTTGTGCCTTACCTGATGTCTAATCAGAGGGTCACTGGACAGGGTCATTTCTCTTGTTCTCTCTTTCCAGGAATGTTGAGTCTCAGGCAGTAGTAAATCAGCCCAAGAATCTCCATCTAATGGCTAATGGATGGATGGGAAACATCTAGTTGTCAGAGAGTCATTAAAGAGCTGTGGAAAAATGAAGTCTGAAAAATTGAAAATGAATATCACGTAGAGGGTCATGGAGAGATGCAGGATGGGTGAGAGCAGCTGGAAACACATTGCTAATGAGGAACTTCAAAGAAAAACAGGAACAAAAGGTGCCACCAGGGAATCGTATGCCAGTAAAGGAAGGGTTGGTCACCTGGTGAGGGAGAGGAATGGCAAGGGCACAGCCAGTGTCACATTAGCACTTTACAAGTGCCTGGAGAAAGGGAGGAAGGCTTACAGCACATTGGTCAAACTCCCTATAATGATCTTATGGGAAGGCATAGACAAGAGCAATGCAGAGTGGATGGAAATAGGTGAATTGTGATCTTCATGCCTCATTGGAAAGAATAACCAAATCTGGGAAGCCATAGATCACTTGAAATGGTTTGAGCTCTATAAAAAGGGGAAAAGGACCCACATACATAAAAACATTTATAGCAGATCTTCTTCTGGTAGCAAGAAGTTGGAAATTGAAAGGATGCCCATCAACTGGGGGATGGCTGAACAAGTTGTGGTACATGAATGTAATGGAATACTATTGTGCTACAAGAAATGATGAGCGGGCAGACTTTAGAAAAACCTGGAAAGACATATGAACCGACAATTAGTGAAGTGAGCAGAACCAGGAGAACTATACCTGGTAACAGCAACACTGTACAATGACCAACACACTTGGCTCTTTTTAGCAATACAATGATCTAAGACAATTCCAAATGCCTCATAATGGAAAATGCTATCCACCTCCACAGAAAAAACTATGGAGTCTCAATGCAGATTGAAGCAGACTTTTTTTCTCATAGTTTTTACCTTTAGTCCTGATTTTTCTTTCATAAACATGACTAATGTGGTAATATATTCAATATGATTATACATGTAAACCCTATATCAGGCTGCTTGCTCTCTGGGGACTGGAGGAAGGAAAGGAGCAAGAGAGAAAAATTTGGATCTTAAAATCTTATAAAAGTAGGCGGCAGCTAGGTGGCACAGTGGTTAGAGCACCGGCCCTGGAGTCAGGAGTTGCTGAGCTCAAATTCAGCCTCAGACACTGAATACTAGCCGTGTGACCTTGGGCAAGTCACTTAACCCCTATTGTCCTGCCTTCCTCCCTCCAAAAAAAAAAAAGAAATCTTATAAAAGTGAATGTTGAAAACTATCATTACATATAATTGGAAAAATATAAAATACTTTCAACTAGGAAAAATGATTTATTATTTTTTTTAAGAAAGAAATGGTTTGATCTCTAAGAACAGTTCCAAAAGGTGCCTCAGTTTTCAAACAGGTTTGCCAAGGAGCCAAATTGCCTGTAGTTCCATTTTCCCTGGGGGGTAAAATGCAAATCTGGGAGAGGTAATCAATTACTTTTTTATGTACTAATTATTTTATCAGCCCAGCTGTTCTCCTAGCAAGACCATGAGGAAATGGGTTTCTGGGAGATAAATATTGATAGAGGGGGCCAGGGCACAAAAAAGGCTAGACTGAAGGATGGGCACACTGGCTAGGATGGTAAGACTTCGGGAGGGGTCCATGGTGGGGGCTTTGAGGATGACATGGCATCCAGCTGGATGAGAGGGAAATGAGAACACACCCTTACCTGCCTTAGGGTGTTAAATCTCTTAAACCTTACTGGGCCTTGGTTTCCTCATCTGTAAAATGGGGGTGGCATGGGACTAGATGACCTCTAGTGTCCCTCCTGGCTCTAAATCTATGATGAAATGACATTATGATAGCTCAGGGGGGAAGAACACTTATATATGAGTTTAGTACAAGAATCAACTATGCTTCAGAAGACCATGAAAGGTTAGAGCTGGACATATGGTGTAAGGGAAAGAGGAGTTGCAGGGTCTGAGTTCAAATTTCAACTTGTGATCTTGGACAAGTAAGCGATCCTCTCTAGGCCTTAGTTTCCCCATCTGTAAGATGAGGGGGTTGGACTAGATGACCTCCTAGTCATCCTATGATAGAGTCATCTGGTCAGATACTGTATTTTACAGAGGAGGAAACTGAGGCATAAGGATGTAAAGAAATTTGCTCAGGTCCTTTGTCAGGACTCCAAGCAGGTCTCTTGGATCTCATATCAAGGGTCTTTCCTCTTCAGCCAGTGGTCTTTCTCAGATATCCCAGGTTAAGCTGCTGACCACTGCTCTTCCCTTGCATTGGCGGCAGCAATATCTCTCACAAGCAGGAAGACAAAGGTGATAGCTCTTGAGAAGTGTCACGTGTGGAATTGTGAGCTCTCCTAGGGGTAGGTGGCCAGTTCCATGCACAAAGGAAGCCAGGGGATCAGGCCTGGATAAACCCATCGGCAGAAGCAAAGCCAGGAACTTTCTAGGGCAACAATCCATTGTGGCTAAGGCTCTGAGCAGTTCAGATGACTGAGCTTTGGATGACTAAGGACATTGAGGCAGGCTGTATACACCAGTGCAGCTCTGTCCCCACAGCCCTGGCTTGTGAGCTGGCTGTAAGTCCTGAGGATGGAGCTTCGAGGCCATAGGATTTGGAGGTGGAGGAGATGGGTTTGAATCCTGGGACTCAGTTCCCTCATCTCTAATATAAGGGGTGAGTTAAGGTCCTGTCCAGATCCCATGATCTTAGGCTAGCCTGGACTAACCGCAGAAGGCTTTCCAGAAGCCTCCTGTTCTCATCACTTGACCAAAGGATGAAGAGTCACTTTAAGTGAATATTCAGTGGGTAGAGAAAATATTGGCAAAGTGAATTGTCTAAACAAAAATCGAAGCAGAACTCAGCGGCTGTAACCACCCCAGATAATGTTGAGCAATGAGCTGGGGAGAGAAGTATCAAGTGGCTAGAGGAGATGAACCATCACAAAACCTTCATCATTCAGTTTGATCAGGCTGGCCTCTGCTTATAAGAAATAAGATGATAGAGATGGGCACTGGAACTGCTGTTAAGTGGCCCCATGAATAGAGTTAGGGAGGCCAGGATTCTGATCCTGTTTCAGACACTGCCTAGCTGTGTGACCTTGGGCAAGTCACTTCACCTCTGCCTGCCTGAATCTCCTCATTTGTAAAATGGAGATAATGATAGTCCTTACCTGCAATGGTTGTTGTAAGGATAAAGTGAGAGAGCATTTGTAGCATTTTGCAAACATTAAAGTATTAGCTACTGCTGCTACTACTACTACTGCTGCTGTTGCTGTTGCTACTGCTGATACTACTATTAGTTTAGGGAGTCCCCATTTGAGGAAAATCCTGTAAGATTCCCTGAGAGAATAGATGACTTGCCCAGGGTCACACAGTCAGTCTGTGTCAGAAGTAGGACTGGAACACAGATCTTCTTGGCTTCCTAGCCCCTATGTTGGGCCATCACTCTGTGTTCACTATGCTTTCAAATTTTCAGATTTGATAAAGATTCTGTCTTGGGCAAACAGTCCTTGGGCAAATCCTTGTGGAGATTCCTTCAGACAGGCAGAGAAACCCAAGGAGTAACACAAATGAGTGCCCTTGAAAGGATCTCAGGCTCCCTTTGCCTGTCAAGCAGAGCAGACTATAATTGTTACTGTTGCTGATTCCAGCATGTTATTAGGTACAGAGTATCATTATGATGAGGGTTACTGTTACCACTGGGTAGCAAATGGACTCTTTCAAAGCCCTTTGGCGTCATGATCTAATTGCCGTGAGTTCCTCTTGCCTCCCGCGGAGGGGCTGCCTGGTAAGGAACCCCTGGGTGGTGGTTTGCAGGACTCACATGGCTGAGCTCTTGGCTCTCAGGTGGACCTGTGTGGGGCTTTACTTAAAGGATTCTGAGAAGGAGCATCAGAAATTCAGTAGATTTAGAGCTGAAAAGGACCTTCCTTATTTTACAGATTAGGAAAATCAAGGGCAGAGATTTCAAATGACTTACCCAAGGTCATGCAAAGAGTGAGTATCAGGGTGTAAACCTAAGCACTCTGGTTCCATCATTAAAAATAAAAAGTCATTAATTAAATGCCTACTATGCGCCAGGCATTGCACTGTCCCCCAGGGATACAAAGAAAGGTCAAAACACAGTCGCTCCTCTCCAGGAGCTCACAGTCTAATGGCTTCAGTCTGGCATCATTTCCATTAGAACTAGCAGTGTGGGTTCAAGTCTCATCTCTGACATTAGCTATGTCATCTTGGGTCTCTCATTTTCCTCTCTGAGCCTGTTTACTCATCCATAAAGTGTGTGTTAGGGGTAATATTTATTTATTTATATCTTTTTGGAGGGAGAAGGGTAGGGCAATTGGGGTCAAGTGACTTGCCTAAGGTCACACAGCTAGTAAGTGTTAAGTGTCTGGGGTCAAATTTGAACTCAAGTCCTCCTGACTCCAGGGTTAGTGCTCTATTCACTGCGCCACCTAGCGGCCCCCAGGGGTTATATTTATAGCCTCTACCTCATAGGAATGGTGTGAGGGTTTGATTTTCCAACTTCAGACTATATAAATATAATTAATAATTTTTATCACTATTCACCCCCACTACCACCATTCTATTTTTCACCAGCTTGTCTGTATGGTTTGAGAGCCTGCCATTAGAGATTTATTCCTTTGGATTAATAAGATCTAAAAAAAGGCAATACATCCCAGGAACAAACGCACTGTGCCTACCATAAGCCCTACATGTGTTAGTGTGAATGAGACCGATCATTTTCATTATAAATAATGTGTGAGGGATAAAAGTCGTAAGTGGGTGTGGAGAAGAGAGTGATCCTTTGGGCATGTGGGGTCCCATCTCAGGGAGATCTGGAAGGGTCTCTGAGAAGCCAGAGAGCAACATACAATCACCGGCTGCTGGTAGCGTGATAGCTGATGTGGCAAGAAGATGTTTGACTACTCTGCAATTTGCTGCTGTGCTAAAATGCTTCAAGCATTTAAGTCAACAAGCATTTATTAAGCCTTTACTGTATTCCAGGTGTCTCCTCAGCTATCCTAGAAGATACTGGAGATTGTTCTGGGCAGATAATAATGTCTAATAATATTTATGAAGCACGAGAAATGCTCTCCTGATACCAACCCTTTGTGGTAGATTGTACTAGCAGAATCAGAGACTTAGAGCTCATACCCCAACCCTGTTATTCATAAATAAGGAAACTGAGGTCCAGACATGTGAAGGGATGTGCTCAATGTCACATATCTAGGAAATGTTAGAGGCAAGATTTGAACCCTAATCTTCCTGATTTCTAGTCCAGTGCCCTCTATACCATTCTAGGGATTTCCATTTAGACACCAGGAAGGGAGGATGGCTAAGGTATGAGGTGGACAGGTCATATAGTGAAAGCAAAAGCCTTAGCTTTAGAGCACACCTATGTATTGAGTACACCCAATCTAGAGGAATGATATGGGAAGACATAGAAAGAATGGGGAAACATGGGATGGATGAGTTGAAATCTTTACTGATGGAGAGACTATCCATGTCAATAAAACTTTGGCTCCACTGATGCATCAAATATTAAACCTTAAAGCCCCCCCCCCATTTTTAAATAAGAGCTTTGTGAGGAGGGGTGTACAAGAACCATTGTCCCCATTTGTAAAATGGGGAAACTGAGGCTTAGAGAGGTTGAGTTGCCCAAGGAATAACAACTATAAGTTCTTATAGAATTTAGAGCTGGAAGGAACTTTAGGTGTGACCCAGGACACCTCCCCCCACTCATTTCACAGATGAAGAAACTGATTCAAAGAAGGGATCTGACTTTTTCAGGATGGACCAAGTGAGTCTTAAGTTGAGTAAGTCTAACAAATGTGATAGGACTAAAAGTTCGAAGGGTCCTCATTCTTTTTATAGATATCTTCTGTTTTCACATTGCCTACACTTTCTACTCTCTTTCTCTTTCCAGCTCCTCCCAGAAACCCATCCTTTATAACAAAGAATTTGAAAAGAAGAAGAGGGTTGAGCAAAGCTAACATTTCAGAAATGCCCGCCTCCATATACAATGTTCCATAGACAGCCCCACCTGTGAAAAAGAAGTTGAGGAAAGGGTCTTCTCCTATCTCTTCTTGGGGCCAAGTCTGGTCCTTGTAATTCTGGCAGCATTCATTTGAATTGTTTTGTTGTTGCTGCTATTGTTGTGGTCATTCTTTTTGCTTACTTTGTTGTGTATATTGTGGTCCTAGCTCTACTTCACTTTCTATCAGTTCTCACAAGGTTTTTCATCATATTCATCTCTTCTTATAGCACAGTAATATTCTTTCACATTAATGTGCCACAATTTGCTTAGCCATCCCCCAACTGATGGGCATCTACTTTATTTCCAAGTCTTTGCTGCCGTAAAAGTACTGCTATAAATATTTTGATGTATGTGGGATTTTTTTTTTCGGTTTATGAGTTCTTTGAGGTATGTGCCCAGCAAAGGAAACTGGGTCAAAAGCATATGGACATTTTAGTCCCTTTGCCAGAATTCCAAATTGCTTTCCAGGATTTGCAGTGCCTCCAATAAGGCATTAATTGCCCCTTTTCCCCAGTCCTCTGACATTGACTATTTCCATCTTTTGCCATCTCTGCCTGTTTTCTAAATTTGAGGTGAAATCTCAGGGTTGTTTTGATGTATATTTCTCTTATTTACTGCTAATTTAGAGCATTCATCTATATGCCAACCCCATCACTTTATAGAAGAGAACACTGAGATATGTAAAGGGTTAGTAGTGACTTGTTCAACATCACACAAGTCATGAGTTCAACATCTCACAGAGCTGAGGCTTGAACTCAGGTTTTTTTTTAACTTTGAAACTCTCTCTCTCTCTCTCTCTCTCTCTCTCTCTCTCTCTCTCTCTCTCTCTCTCTCTCTCTTCTCTCTCTCTCTCTCTCTCTCTCTCTCTCTCTCTCTCTCTCTCTCTCTCTCTCTCTCTCTCCTTAAATAGTAATACACTTATAATGTGCCATAAGGAAAGGTCCCTGACCTTTGAAATGATGCACACATGTGAGTTTTTCTTTTCTTTTTTTTAAAGCCCAAAGGGTTTAATTATGGTATTAGCTAACATTCAAAAAGGTAGAATCAGAGAGTCGATGGCAAATTGCAGTGCAGGAATAAAACAGTGATGTTCAGAGATGACTGGAGGGCTTGCCGTGCCATGCCATGCCATGTGGTAGGTAAGCTAACTATATCACTTTACAACTGAGAGTAGCCTGGCCTATAGACCTGATTAGTGACTTCTCCTGAGAACCCCAGAGGGTCAGATCCCCTGATAGTCCCACAATAATCTCACTCCTTTGGCTACAGTAGAGGGCCAGAAATCTGATCCCTGGAGCAGAAGAGGTGAACCTCTTCATGACTGCTGCCGTGTCCCACTAAGCATCTTGGAAGGCTGGGAGGCTCAGGAGAGAATGTGCAAACCTAACCAGAGTCAGAGGGTGGGACTCTCCCCTCTCCAATCCAGCTTCCATAAATAGAGGAGTCAAATGAATGTTCCTAAAGCACAGATCTGACCATGTCACTCTTCTGCTCAAGAATCCTCTGTGGCTGTCTAAAGCCTTTAGGATAAGGCAGAAACTCTTCTGTGAGCATGGAAAGCTCCTTCACAGTCTGACTCCAGCTTGTCTTTCTAGGCTAATTATATATTGTTCTCCCCCCTGCCCCCACTCTGCATTGCAGTCACAGTGACCATCTTAACATTTCATGCACAGGAGATTTCATCTCCCGTTGCCATGCCTTTGCCTGGGCTGGACGCCTTTGGCAGGCTGGTGAAAGCTATGGACCCCTCCTCAAAATCATGGTTTTTGAAAATCATGATTAAAAAACATGCTAAATTTTAGTTAGAGATTAGTGAAAATCACAATATAATTTTTTTCCCATCTAAGTTTAAGAACCCCTGAAATCCATGAGCTCCATCCAGATTAAGAAATTTTCATTTAGCACTAGAAGGGCCCTTTGTTTTAGAGAAGAGGAAAGAGAGCCTCTTAAGTGGATGAACCAAAGTCACACAGGGAGTAAGAGACTGAGGCAGGGCTAGAACTCAGGTCCTTGGCTCCAAAATTGGGGCTGGGCTGCCTCTCCTGCAGCCTAGGCTGGGGAGCAGCTACTGACAGATTACAGATAGGCTCCCTGGGGAGAGATGGCCTTTTCCTTTCAAATATTTCTTTAGGTCATATGTCACCTCTTGGCAATGAAGCCTGGCTTTTTATAGAACAGTGTCTGATTTGTCAGCAACCTCAGGTAGCTTATTGATTTAACATTTCTTTAGAGATATGGAGAAATATATGGTCAACAGAGTGGCCAAGCTTCAGGCTGCAGAAGGGGAAATCTGATGGGCTTCTCACAGTTTCCTGAGCCTTGAGTGGCCATTAGACCTTTGGGGATTGATTTGAAACAAAGCCGGAGCTCCATTGAGAGGCTCCCCCCCCCTTTCCCCTCCCCCAGCTGATCAGCAGGGATGCCCTGTCTTGGGGGTTAATACTGTAAACACACCTAGGCTGGATGAAGCCATTTCACCATGAAATAAATGCTGCAGAAATCCTCTCGGGGGGATGCTGGAATTGACCATGTCAAAGCAATCTGGTACCGAGAAGGCTTTGCTGGAATTCATCGGATTTCTTTTGTCCAGAGCATTGAAACAAGATGGAGGTTATGGGACTGTGAGCCTGCCAGGTGGTGATAAATGAGAGCTAGATCTGGGGCTCAAATTCTGCCTCCTCAGGAAAACCTTCCCTGCTTTTGCCCAGTTGTGAATAATCCCTCTGGCCTCAAGCTCCCTTGTACATCTGCATCCATCTTCCTCCCCGAAAAACGTCAGCTCCAAAAAGGTTTTATTTTTATTTATTTATTATTTTAATTTTATTTTAAACATTTTATTTTTATTTTATTTATTTTATGCTGCATCCCCAGCCCCCAGCAGAGTGACTGGCACATAGTAGGAGATGAATGGAAGCAGTGTTTGATGACTGGCACATAGTAGGCATTTAATGCAACTCTTAGCACAATGCCTGGCACACAGTTGGAGTTTAATTGTTATTGAACCTGCCTTTTCCCTGGAAACTCTCTCCTCCTTCCAGTGAGTCCCCTGGAGAGTATGCCTGGACTCAAAGGTCAGGAGCCAGTTCAGCTCGGCCTTATGACTATTCAAAATGGCCAGACCAGAAATGAGCAGGAGATCATCTCAGATTTAAGCACATGAACTGGTTTAGATGGAGAGAAGCTGTCTATTGCAAAACCAGACACAACTAGACCCTTCCGGTTGGAGATCTGTGTTATTCTTAGTAGTGAACACACACACACACACACACACACACACACACACACACATCTCCTTTGCACTCTCTGTTGCCTTAAAATGACTGTACCCTGTTGCTGGGATTAGAGAAAAGAAGGAAGGAATGCAGTGGGAGGAATGCTTGAAAATGGATAGAATCCCAGAAGGGTGGATGCTGCTGCTGGGTAGGGTAAGTGGTTGGAAAACACAGTGGCCATACAGTTCAGCTCCCTGATTTTAGAGATGAGAGACTGAGGAAGAGTGGGGCCAGAAGACTTGTACAAGGTCATGCATCTAGTTAGTGGCAGGACCAGGCTTTGAAGGAAGTCTGGTCTTCTGACTTTCATGTCAGTGTTTTTGTGGTTCTACCTCCAACTCAATTCAATTCAATTCAGTTCAGTTTAACTTGATTTAATTCAAGGAGAATTTATTAAGTTTCTACTATGTGTGAGGCAGGCATTGTGTAGTTAGTCAGTCAGTCAATAAATACTAAGTGCCTACTGAGGAGTGGCAAAAGACAGTCCCTGCCCTCAAAAAGCTTGTAATCTAATGGGTACTAGGTAATGGGATTTAAAGACAAAAATGAAGCAGCCTCCTGTCCTCAGGAAGCTTACATTTTGAGTTTGTGTGTGTTGGGGTAGGTGGGAGAAAGAATAAAACATGCACACAGATAAGTTGATATAAAATAATACAAAGGAATTGGAATAAGGAGGGAAGCATAAGCAATCAACAAATATCTCTTGGAGAAGGCGGTATTTGAGTTGAGCCTCAGACAGAGCTAGGGGTTCCAAGAGATAGTGGTCAGGAGAGATGGCATTCTGGGCATTGGGGATATGCTAGGCAGAGGCACAGAGATGGGTGATGGGTTGCCTAAATGGAGAATAGCAATGGAAGTTAGTTTGACTGGAAGCAGAAGGTGTAAAGGGTGTAAGGTGCAATCAACTTGGAAAGGAAGGTTGCCTTGACTGGGAAGGACTCTTCAGAAAAGTTTGCATCTTACCCCAGTCGCATTATTGCATCCTTCCCCTATTATATCTTTCCTGTTCATTTAGTCCTTTCCACCCATACTGCCAGCACAGCAGGCATGCATTCCTATGACTAGAGAAATTCCAAGAGCCAAGGGGAGCATGCCCACTCTACTAGGAGTGATGAGGTTGTCTTTCTGGCGGGGGGCAGGGGTGACATTAAGTATGCCCTAGCTCTTGAACAACCTCCGTTCAGGTTGAACTTCCATTCCTCCAAGACCTAGTTTGGGCACCATCAATGCCATGAAGCCTTTCCTAATCACCTTAGCTCCTTTGTGGGTACGGCAATTCAGGAGAGCTGTGGGAACAGGTTTACTTAATTAGATGCAATCAAGCTGCCTTTTTAGGGGCATTCAGAAGCTATATTTAACTGGAGGCATCAAAGGAGAGAGAAGAGTTGTCACTGTTGATAGAATTGACTTAAAATTGGAGAAAGGAACTGAGTCAAGTAAGTCTTCTGGGCATGGAGAAGTGTTAAGGTGAATTGTGTGGGATTCTAAGAAGATGAGTGGACTTTTCTCTATGCTTCAAGGGTACAGTGACCCACTGGGAAGAGAGCTAGGGAGGCAATTGTATTGCATGTGTCTCTCTCCTTCCTAACCCTTTACTGTCTAGGTTTTTGGTACTATGACTGTGCTTGGTACCTACCCTAGAGGTGGAGATCTGTTCATGGGAAGGGTGGATCTGTGATGAAAGTCACCAAGCAAAGGCTGTGTTACTGTTTGCTTGTCAGATAGGTTATGAGCAGATTATTCATAGGTTCATAGATGTTGAGTTTGAAGGGACCTCGGTTCATTTAGTCTAATCTTATCATTTCATAGAGGAAAGAACTTGGATCCAGGGAGGTGAAGGGATTTGGTCACATAGGTAGTAAGCAGCTGCAATGAGACTAGATGACCTCTGTACCCTTTCCATTTTAGAGATTCTTTAATTCACTTAAAGACTAGGCAAGTATTTTGTAAAATCCATTAGTCTGAGATTTTGTCCCCCTCCCTCTTAAGGGTGTATTTGAGAAACCTAGATGTCACAGAGTTAAAGAAGATCTTTCCCCTTCATCCCCTCCAATATTTCAAGTCTTTCTGCTCCATTCCTCCTATGTCGTTTTCTCATTCTCACTCAGGGTATATTTATTCATGTACATTTCTCACTCGACTGTTAAATTGTAAACTCATTGAGGGCAGGAACTGCATCAATTTATAATGTTGTATGCCTATTCATTAGCACAGTTCCTTACATGTTAATAGGAGCTTCATAAATGTTTACCCAATGAATGAATCCTCCTGAGCCTTGCATACTGTCTGCCTTCCTCGACTGAACAAGAAAATTACATGTTCTATAAACATTTGTTACAAGGATTTGTTTTCATCTCTTTTTTTTTTAAACAAATGCTTTATTAACTTCTGTTTTACATCATTCATTTCCGCCAGATTTTGAGTTACAATCATTTCCCCCCCATTATTCCCCTACCCAACCTCCCAGAATAGTAGTCCCACAAGATATCACTTCCTCCAATCTGCTCTCTCCCATACCTTCTCCCATACCCCCATCGACTTTTCCATTAGAGGAAGGTGAATCTTTGTGTCCCAATGCCTGCACATCTTATCTCCCTATTACAAGCAAAAGAGTATTAATAATAGTATTTATATATATTTGAAACACTTAATGTTAAGACCTCGAATTTCAGATCCATTTCCTTCCTCCCTTGTCACCCATTCCCTCTTGGGAGATAAGTAATTCAGTATATGTTGTACATGTCTAGCTATGCAAAACATTATCATAGTAGATATATTGTACAAGGCTGCTTATAATTCCCTCCCACTCATCCCACCCCCCACCTGGTCCATTCCCTACATGATCCTGTCCCTCTTCTATAGTGGGTACTTCCAACCTCCCCTCACCCCAAGGATGCCCTCCCATCCATCATCCCTCCTCTCATCCCCCTTCCCCCTATCCTGCTGCAGGTTGAGATATCCCATTTAGTATGTATGTCATTTTCTCCCTGAACCAAATTCAATGTGAATGTGGTTTTGCCTTTTTAGCCTTCCTTATTCTCCCCTTCCTTTGCAACCACTTCCCCTTGCTTCTTCTACATGGGATAGTTTACCCTACCCTGTCTCTCCCCATCTCCTCTTGCCACTTTCCTCTCTCACCTCATAATTTCATCCCTTGAGTATTCTCCCTTCCCAACAAATTCAACCTATGCCCTCTATCCATATATAACTGTAACCATATACACACACATTCACATATGTATTCATATGACCACACCCCCTTCTTCCATTATTTTCATAGTGAGAAAGATATCATCAGTCACAATTATTGCTTTTCCATATAGGAATGTAAATAGTTCATCTTTGATAAGTTCCCCTTGATCTCTCTTCCCCAATTACCTTCTCAGGCATCTCTTCCTTCCTGTGTCTGGATGTCAAATTTTCTATTCAATTCTGGGTTTTTCCTCAAGAATGCTTGAAAGTCCTCTATTCCACTGAATGACCATATTTTCCCCTGAAACAAAATACTCAGTTTTGCTGGGTAGGTGACCCTTGGGTTTATTCCCAGTTCTTTTGCCCTCTGGAATATCATATTCCATGCCCTTCGATCCCTCAGTGTAGAAGCTGCCAGGTCTGGGCTATTCTGATTGTGTTTCCACAATATTGAAATTGTTTCTTCCTGGCTGCTTGTAGTATTTTCTCCTTGATCTGGGGATTCTGGAACCTGGCTATAATATTCCTGGGAGTTTTCTTTTTGGGATCTTTTTCAGGAGGTGATCTGTGGATTCTTTCAACCTCTATTTTGCCCTCTGGATCTAAAACATCAGGGCAGTTTTCCTTGAGAATTTCTTGAAGGGTGATTTCTAGGTTCTTTCTTTGATCATGGCTTTCAGGTAGTCCAATAATTTTTAAATTGTCTCTCCTGGATCTATTTTCCAGGTCAGTGGTTTTTCCCATGAGATATTTCACATTGCCTTCTAATCTTTCATTTGTTTGGATCTGCTTAACAGCATCTTGATTTCTCATAAAGTCACTAGCTTCCATTTGCTCCAGTCTAACTCTGAAGGAATGAATCTCCTCAGTGAACTTTTGAGATTCTTTTTCCATCTGGCAAATTCGACTTTTTAAGGCATTCTTCTCCTCATTGCCCTTTTGGGCCTCCTTTGCCATTTGAGTTAGTCTATTTTTTAAGGTGTTGTTTTCCTCAGTCAGGCTGTTGACCCTCATTTCATACTTTTCCTGCATCCTTCTCATTTCTCTTTCTAATTTTTCCTCCACTTCTCTTATTTGATTTTTAAAGTCCTTCTTAAGGTCCTCTATGGCCTGCAACCTGCTCATGTTTTCCCCTGGGGCTTTTGGAGCAGGACTTCTGACCTCACAGTCCTTTTCCCGCTCTATGCCCCCAAAATAGGAGTCTAGGGTTGCATTTTTCTGTTTCCTTTGCCTTGGCATGTTGCCACTTAATTGCTTGACTTTTGGGCTTGTTGCCACACTATGGCTTTAAGGCCAGATAGAGGAATTTTCGTCCCGAACGTGTGGGGGGCAACTTCCGTTTCTGGCAAGCTGTAAACCCACCCACAACTTCCACCCTAGATCACAATCCAGATCCAGGGAGGTTAAAGCAAGAGCGATTACCCCCCAAGACTGATCGCTGGATCTCCCCACGATTTGTAGGCTGGGAGCCGGAGCTGCCTCTGAAAACTACAAAATGGCGTGTCTCCTCAGCGGCTTCTAGCCCCCAGGGGAGGGAGCTGACGCATTCCCCAAATACAGGTCCCAAAGTCCATAGGACACTAACCTCTTACTTTGTCCTAGGCATGTCTATGTTGATAATTCTGGAGTCACCACAGCTCCTGGTGTTCTGGGGTTCCTCCAGACGGCTGCTGGCCCTGCTGCCCTGGGGCTAAAACCTCGGCTCACGGGGACCTGGGCTCGGCTTGGCTCCTGTGCTCTGTGCTCTGCGCGCTGCCAGGTCCCAGACCTCTGCGCTGGTCCTTCCTGCAGGGCTGCTGGGCTGTCCTCAGCGGGAGGTTAGCTTCTCTGTGTTGTTCTGTGGGTGCTGGGGCTCCAGAAGTTGTTCAGAGTCCCCTTTTACATAGTTTGGGGGGAATCTGGGGGCAGAGAGACTTGGACGAGCTGTTTCTACTCCGCCATCTTGGCTCCGCCCTTCATCTCTTTTTTAAAAATTCAACTTTAGGGGCGGCTAGGTGGCGCAGTGAGTAGAGTGTCGGCCCTGGAGTCAGAAGGACCTGAGTTCGGATCCGGCCTCAGACACTTAACGCACATAAACAAAAACCTAGCCGTGTGACCTTGGGCAAGTTACTTAGTCCTAATTGCCCTCCAAAAAAAAAAATTCAACATTATTTTCAATTACAGGTTCTCTTCCCCCTCTCATCCCTTTCGCTCCCCATTGCCTCTCTCTCTCTTTTTTAATGGACATTGGGGAAGGAAGTGATTGGGAGAGAAGGTAGCAATGGTAGGTAGCCAATCTTGGTGTCTCTTCTAGCTTGATTCTGCTGCCAACTAGTCCAGTGGAATGATCTGTTAGTTGGGCCAATGAGGGAGACAGTGTGGGCTGGTGGAAAGGAGAATGGAACTTGGTCAGAAGGCCTGGGTTTGAATTTTGTCAACCTGGGTGGCCTTGGGTGAGTCTTTGAATTTCTTTGGGGCTCAGTTTCACCACATAAGAAGGTTGGATTGGACAGCACTTAAAGTCCTCATCCAGTCCTGGAGGTTCCCATGGCATGCTATAAGCATGAGGAGAAAGGAAGGATTTCAGAAGGTAAATTTGGATCTAGAGAACCTGGGTTTGAACTCTGGCTGAGACTTTTACTACATAGGTGATGCTAGGTAAGCCATATTGTTGGCTTACCTAGTTCCTTTTTAGTCATGTCCAACTCTTTGTTACCCCATTTGTGGTTTTCTTGGCAAATATACTGGAGTGGTTTGTCATTTCCTCCTTCAGCTCATTTTATAGATGAGGAAACTGAGGCAAATAGGATTAAATGACTTTCCCAGGGTCATATAACTAGTGTCTGAGACTGGATTATAGCTCAAGTCTGGCACTCTATTCACTGTGCCACCCAGCCACCCATGTGTAATGTTAATGGGATTTGAGATCTTCCTTCTCCGCCTCCCCCCCCCCCCAATTAATAGGTCTTATGTGGAGCCCATTAAAGGAAGCTTGCTTAGGGGAGGCTTGCTTGTAGGAAGGGTTTCATACCTTTTGTTAATTTCTAATTAGGTACTGAATCAGGAGGGTTGTGATGTATATATACTCTGAGGTTAGCATTTTGCTTTGGGGCTCACTCATTGGAAGAGTATTCTTGTGATTTGACCAGATGGGTCTCTGGGCAGCCAGAGGAGCCCCCCCAACTTTGAAAAACCCAAATGTTGATGCTTCTCTCTCTGGTAACTATGAATGTCTTGCCTTGGTCAGACAGTTGGATCTGTCTGGTGATCTGTGCTAATTTCTCAGACAGTTAGAAGTCCTGTCTGTTGGTCTTTATTTCTCTGCTTGTATTTTCTCTATTTTTTTTTTTTTTGGTTTGGATTTTCTCTGAAGTTCAAGGTGCTGATTTTTCCTCTGAACTAATGAATGTAATTAAAAATATTGTTGACCCCTTGAGCAGCTGTCTTTCCTAGTAAAGCAGATCTAAGGACCTGTGCTAGCAGCTGTCCTGGGGATGCCAGTGTGGTGGCCGATACACCATGAAAGAGCATGCTTATATGGCATTTAAGGTTTCTCAAAGGTTTTCACATATTATCTCATTTGATCCTTCTACCAAGCCCAGGTCAGGTGCTATTAGTTTCATTTTACAAATGAATAAAACTAACTTCAGAGAACCTAAGGGACATATGAATCCAAGGTCTTGATTCTAAACCTGGTTGGCTTAACCTCTTAACTTCTCCACACAATGGAGGCAGTCTGTTGCTCTACTAATCAATCAACAAGCATTTATTAAGTGCCTACTATGTGCCAGGCACTCAGTTAAAGGCTCAGGATACCAAGAAGGGCCAACATGCTATTCCTGCCTTCAAGGAACTCGAATTCTAATGGGGGAAATAACATTAAAATAAAAAGGTACATACAAGAGAGATATAGAGATCTTGAAAGTCCCTTTAATTTAACAAGCATCTATGGAGTGCCCACTAGGTGTCAGGAACTGGGGATACAAAGATAGAACACAAAATAGCTCCTGCCCTGAATGAACTCATGTTCTTTTGGACCTGAACCACATGTGCTCAGATTGAGTCATAACAAGGTAATGACAGGGTTGGGGTGGGTGAACCAGTAACAAGTGAAAGGGATCAGGGAAGAAAATGACATCTTTTTTGGGCCTTGGAGGACCTACTAATCCTATTAAATTACCTGGTTTAAAAAAAAAGACTTGACACTTTATCAATCATTAAGCATCATTTGACAAGCTAGGTGTCTATGCTAGATGCTGGGCATACAGACACAAAAAGGAACCAGCCCCTGCCCTCAAGAAGCTTACATTTTACCTCTTTGTTGAGACTGCTAGTATGGCCTGTCAGGTGGCTGGGCTCCATCTACAGATTTTTCTGAAGGAGAGTTGGCAGGATGCCCAACTGGACCTTAGCTAGAAAGGGCCATGTCTGAAAGAGCCAGTGCCCTGAGAGTCCTGCTGGTCCTGTCTCTCACTGAAGTGTTCTGTGGAGATGTCACAATATCTCTTAGGCTGATAGAGACAATTTTATTATCCAACATAAAATGCACATTTTTTCTCAATGTGCTTGGAGCTCCATTTAGTTCTGTGTCCTTGGTAATTTATTAAAGTGACATCACATCCCACTTGAGATGGCCTGTTCTGTAGCCAGAGTGGCAGACTTCAGCTGATTCCTCAAGGGCATGATTCAGATGTTCTTTCATAGTCCTGAATTCAGCAAAGTGTCTAGCTAGGAGCTGTTCCAAGATCACCTTGCCAAAGTGAGCCTTCCCTGGGTGTTCACTTTCGAACTTGCTAATCATGAGAATATGGGAATCATTGCTGCTTGGCTGGAGATCCAGAGGCTGAAAAGGACTAATGCAGAAGTCATCACATTATTCAACCTGTATTTCTCTATTCTCACCCACCTCTGATCCCCAATGGTGCCCCCCCCAAACCAATTCAACAAGGGCTATTTGCAGAGTATGACCAAAGCATTCTTGCCATCATCCTAACAATCACTCTTAAAGCTTTTAAATTCAATCAACAAACATTCATTAAAAATCTTACTATGTGGCAGGCCCTGGCACAAAAATAAAAAACCATCCCTACTCTTAAGGAACTCACTTTTTTTTTGGAGCAACATATACATAGATATTTACAAAAAGAATAATCACCACTAACATTAACATGACAATAAGTTTTGCACATATTATCCCACAATCCTGGTGCTATTATCTCCACTTTACAAATGAGGAAATTGAAGTTAAGAGGTTAACCGATTTGCCCAGGGTGTATGAGGCAGGATTTGCACTTAGATCTTCCTGACTCCAAGGCCAGTACTCTATCCACACTGCCCCACCTAGTTGCTTCTCTAGTTCAGGGACTATCTATTACCTTTCTTTTCTTTCTTTCTTTCTTCCTTCCTTTTTTTTTTTTTTTGCTTTCTTTTTGGAGGGGAGAAGGTAGGGCATTTGGGGTTAAATGACTTGCCCAAGGTCACGGGGCTACTTTTTTTTGTGTTAAGTATCTAAGGTTAGATTTGAACTCAGGTCCTCCTGACTCCAGGGCCAGTGCTCTATTCACTGCATCACCTAGCCCCCCATTACCTTTCTTTATTTTCTTAATGCCTGGGATATATTAGGTGTTTAATAAAATGTTTCTTGAATGAATTATGGAGAATAAATGAAAATAAACACAATCTGGGGGAGAAAAGATTTGTTTGGGGCAGATCCATGAAGTTTGTGTGTAGGAGGTGGTACCTGAGCTGAGCCTTGAAACAAGTGAGGCACTCTTCATGGCAGAGAGGAGGAGGGAGTGCATTCTAGGCCCTTATGGAACTGTCAGTGCAAAGAGACCAAGGTAGGAGATAGAATCTGGTGTGTGAGTGAAAGCAGGAAGATCAGTTTGACTTGGTCATTGAGTGAGAGGAGAGCCAAACAGAGGAGTTTATATTGTATTCTAGAGACTATTAGGAACCGCTGGAGTTTACTGAGTAGGGGAATGGCAGAGTCAAGCCTATGCTTAAGGAAAATCACATGGGTCACTGTATGGAAGATGGACTGGAGGAGGGAGAATCTGGAAGCAGGGAGACCTCAGAGGCTGTTGCAATGGTCTAGGTAAGGGTTGATGAGGACCTGAACTAAGGTGGTAGCTGTGTGTGGGAGGAGATGCAAGAGGTGCTGTGAAGGCAGAAACTGAAGGATTTAATAACCATTGGGTAATGCCAAGGCTATGAACCTGAAGACCTGGAGGATGGTGGTACTCTCAATGAAGGGAAAACAGGGATGCTGAGAGGAGGGGAAGGTTTGGGAAGAAAGATCAGGAATTTTTTTTGAGTTTGTTGAGTTTGAGAATCCTGCAGGACATCAATTTTGAAATGGCCATTGCCATTCATTTTGATTTCTGTCTTGTCCCTGGATTTGGATGACTCTGGGGGATAGAGTGAGGCTGCTGACTCCGTGCAGCCCTGCCTCATTTAAATATTTAATTTATACACTAGTTAAGACATCACCCCCACGATGTCATTGGTCCTCTTAGAGAATGAAGGATGAACAACAGAACAACAACATAGATAAAGCCACATCCATTGAACCAGATGATGGTGCCAAGGGTGAGGGCTCTTTCTTTTTTGAGTCTTTAGTAGTAGTAGTTGAAGAAGAGGTGTGGGCTATAGAACCTTCTGAAGCATTCGACATGTTTCATTTCCATAAGGATTGCTCCCCTGGCTGATGGCTTTGGAGGCTGGGCTAGAAGCCTGGCTGGTGACTTGGGGTGGGGCTCTTGGCCTTTGGAACCCATTGGTGCAGTTGGTGGTGATGCTAGGATATTTCTCCATATGATTGTACTGTTAGGTAATGGCTGTGGGAATTGGGCTGGGGTGGAAGGCAGAGAAGTTCCCAGGGCTCTTGGGATATGTAATGCACATTTTGGTGACTGCCGCTCCTGGGGTCCCTACCACAATGCCTTGCAACATGGCACCTGCTCATTTTCAAGTTGGTGGCATCAGTTAAGCTACATTTACCCCAGATGACTCTTTCAAGTGTTTTTGTAGTAGATTACCTGCTTGCTTAAGATCACATTCTTAGTTTGTTAAAGGGGTCATAGCTTTTGGGGAATAAATGGAAAAAAATAAATGACAAAGCATTTATTATGTACTTACTATATGCCAGACATTGTTTTAAGCACCGAAGCTGCAAATAAAAGCAAGAAACTTACCTGCTCTCTAGGAGCTTACATTCTAATGGGGGGGAGGTGTGTGATAGCTCATAGATAAGAGTGCTGGAAAGTGTATGTGTTGGGGTGGGGTACTCCTTCAAGAAACATCATTTGGAAATGCCATGGTGAACTTGTTTCAGTCAAGAAAATGCAAACCATCCACACCTAGGGGATCTCTAAGGCCATTTGGTCTTGTCCAATCCTTTCAGTTTGTGGATAGATAATTTAGGTCTAGAGAAGTTAGTGGACAGAGTTCTGGACCTGGAATCAAGAAGACTCAAGTTCAAATCTCAAACACTTACTACATGACCCTGGGCAAGTGGCAAGCTCCATTTGCCTCAATTTTCTCTTCTATAAAATGAGGATAATAATAGGACCTACTTCCCAGGGCTGTGGTGAGGATCAAATGAGATAATAGTTGTAAAGGGATTTCACAAACCTTAAAGTGCTATATATAAGTACTCGCTATTAGTTATTAAGAAACATGACAGGAACTGAATGGAAAAATGAAGAACAATGTGTAGGCTCATCTTTCTGAGGCTAGTGAGAAAGTGAGAAATGCTGACTGTGTGTGTTAGCATTTTCTGACATGCTACATCCTGAAGTGAGCAAGAAGCAAAAGCATTTTTGCTGTCCTAATTTTCCTAAGATTAAGAAGCATGTATTGAGGGTGATTCTGAAGCCTTAAAACTGCTAGTTGGTGTGCCAACTGGGAGAAAATAGGAAGGGAGATGTAAGACGAATCTGAACAGGTGTTGACTAGCCTTGAGGCATGCTGTCCAAGCCTCATCACTCTAAGAAAACAACTGTGCTTCCCCATTAAAGTAGCACTGCATGGATTGATCTTCTGCAAAGAAGCAGGAAAGTGTCATAAGTAAAGGATGGTGGCAAAAATCAAGTGGGTTAATTGTGGCATGGGAGCTCTTGGACCATGCCAAGCAGCTATTTGTATGTCCCCCAACCCCAAACAATAGCAATGAAGCTCAGCTGCTAGAAAGACAGAGTTTTGAAAACCTGGGCAGGAAAGGATGCTTCCTCTGTGATGCAAGGCAGCAATAAAGTAAAAATTCTCCTTAATTTCAGAGCATATATTTTTGTAGGGATTTATCCCCTTCTCCACTGGCACATGAGTTTGTGGGACATTGCATTTCTTTGTGTATGGGGTCAGAGGATGATCTCATCACACAATCTTTTCCTTGCTATTTATTTTACTATTCTGTTTTAATTAAATGCTTTGTCATGTGATTTATGTTCTGTGAATAGAATAGACCCTAGCTATAAATGGCTCCAGAGTTTAGTAGGATGCCTGTGATATCCTGATTGTCTCATCAATCAGACTGTGAATTCTTCAGAAGTAAGGACCATGCCTTACACATGTTCTCTCCCCTATTGTGTCTTGGACAAAACTAGCCGCACTGCATAGAAGTCATGCAACAGATACATTTTTAGCAATATATTTGTTTGTACCTAGTTGCTCCCATGTTATCTCCCCTATTAAACTATGAACTCCTTGAAATAAGGACTGTGATGTCTTTGCCTTTCTTTGTATTTCCAGTGCTTAGCACACAGCAGATGCTTTATAAATGCATCAGTTGACTTGATTTGGCTTAAATTCAGGATGCCTGTATCTGCCACTTAGTAGCTGACTAACTGGAGTAAGTAATTTAATTTCTCTGAGACTCAGTTTCCTCACCTGTGATAAAGGAAAATCATTTATTCACAGCCTACCTGTCAGGGGGCTGTGAAGAAAAAGCTTTGCAAACTACAAAATGTGATATCAAAGTGAGCTTCTATTTTTTATTAGGCTGAAACATCTCTGTTTGCTTACTAAGCCACAAGGCTATCGGGAATAGAGAAAAAGTCAGATCAGCTGAAGTAGGTGCTTTGAGAGAAAAATCTCTCTGAAGTCCAGTTTTTAATCATGCCATCCTTAAAGGGGGGCACTTAACATTGAGAGAACTGTATTCATTAAGTCTTCACTTGCTTCTAGGAGTGAACTTATGGAGGATCCTTCATTTCCTGAGGATTCTGGAGGCACATCTTCGAAGTGATGAAGGACAACAGAAGCCCCAGCAATCACCCTCTGCCACACAGGTAGGGTTAAGCCAACTAAAACTTTATCTTCAGGGTTTTGCTTTGTGCACAAAACACAATCCCTTAGATGAGGGACAAGTAAAGTAGAGACAGGAGTTCAAATCCTGCCTTAGGCAGTTTTTAGCAGTGTACCCTGGGGCAAGATTGCTTAACCCCTCTAAGGTTCAATATCATCACTTCTGAAATGGAGATAACAGGTTCCTGTCTAATGGACCTTAATACCTGGGATTGGACCTGACATACAGTAGGTGCTTAATAAAAATTTGCTGATGAATGCTTGTGGGCTGCTGAGGTAGTAGTGAAATCCAACATCCAGGGATAAACTCTGTTCCTACTTGCTATGTGACTTTGTAGTGTGTGTGTGTGTGTGTGTGTGTGTGTGTGTGTGTGTGTGTTGTATAGGTGTAATATATACATATGCACATAGTTCTATATGTGTTGTAATATATGTATATATGTGTGTATGCATGTGTATTTATGTTGAATGGTTATAGTGTGTATATATGCTTACAGTTCTATATATGTTATAATATATGTATATGTGTGTGTTGTATTGTATGGTTATAGTATATATGCATACACATATATAGTTCCATATATGTTGTAACATATGTGTATGTATGTATATATATCAGTTGAGAGATCTCCAACCTCTGCCTAGGAGAGCCTTTGCAAAGTCCTCAGAACTCTTGGCCTAGCTCTATGGTAAAGGGTTGGGGTGGGGGTGTGAGGAGAGAGGATCAGTTTGGAGGAGTGAGAAGGTGGGTTGGGAGGCACAAATCTAGGCCTTCAGCTAACCAGCTGTGTGCCCCGGGCAGATGACCTCTCTGAACCCCGGAGTTCTCTTCTCTAAGATGAAGATGATACTAATAATTCATATGTCCATGATGTTTTCTGACTTGTGCAGTTCATGACAATCCACAAAGATAGAGAGCATTAATATTATTACTCTCACTTTACAGATTCTATTTCTAGACAATACACACAAATGTACATACATACACACATACATACAAGGTGTCCCAAAAATCTTAGTGCGGGCTAAGCTATTAAAGCTTGGAATGTTTTAAGCTTTTAAACTCAAGTTTTAAAGGACAAAACTGCAGTACGATTTTTGGGACTCTCTGTGGGCCTGTGCATGTCTCTACAGAAAACATATGCGTTACAACACGTGTAAACACATCGACATGTGTGCACACATGTATATGTGCACATATCCACACACATATGAATAGACTTATACATGATTATTAGTGATGGCCAGCTTATAAGTCCATAACCCATAGAAACGTACACATTATACACTCGTGTATATGTACACAATACATTATAGATGTACATATATATACATGTGTGTATATACCGCTGTATGTACATTATGTATTTACAAGCCACCTCTGGGTCTCTGAGCATCAGTGACTTATCCAAAGCCACACTGTAAGAAGGCATCAGAGTTGGGATTCCAGCCCAGGGTTCTTGGATCTAAGACCTCAGTCCTCCACTGCCCCATGTGAATACTCCCCCTGCCTCTTCAGGGCGAGTGACATGAAGTGACATGAAGAGCAAGGAGACGGCCGCGTGAAAACTGCTTCGCAAACCTTCAGGTCGATAAAAGGACCTGCAATTATTTGGAAGCAACTTTATGGACCTTGCTGCCTTTTACTTTTTGGGTGTCTTCTCTCTGGGATCTTTGCCCTGTGTTACTTTATTGATGGGAATTATTTCTCTGTTTCTCCCATCCCTTCCATTTCACCCCTGCTTTTAAACTGTATTGATTTATTTTTTTGCTTCAGACTTGTAACATTGGCAGTGTGGGGAACTCCCAGTGTGGAAATTTCCTTCAGTGATGCAATCAGACAACTGGGGCTTTGGTTTATAGTCCTAGGACACTGAAAGGGTGAAACTTAGCCAGAGTTACTCAGCTAGATGGGGGCAAAGGCAAGAACTGAGCCCCAGATCCTTCCTAGCTCCAAGCCTGGCTCTCCAGTCACTGTATTGTGCCACCTCGTTTCTCTCCTTCTCCCTCTTCCTTTCCCACTTCCCCTCCCTCTCCCCTTCCCCTCCCTTTTTCCTTCCCTCTCCTCCTCCTCCCCCTCCCCCTTCCTCTCCTTCTCCCTTTCCCCTTCCTCTTGTTCCTCTCTCTTTTCTTTCTCTTTCTGTCTTTTCTCTTCTTGTTCTCTCTTTCTGTCTCTCCTTCTCCTCCCTTTCTCTCCCCTTTCTCTTTCTCCTCTTTCTCCCCTCTCTCTCCTTCTCTCTGTCTCTCTCTCCTCAGCCCTTCCTCTTGCTCCTCTCTCCTTTCTTTCTCTTTCTTTCTGTCTCTTCTCTTCTTGTTGTTCTCTCTCTGTCTCTCTCCCCTATCTCCCCTTCCTCTTGCTCCTCTCTCCTTTTCTTTCTCTTTCTGTCTGTCTTTCTCTCTCTTCTTGTTCCCTCTCTCTATATCTCCCTCTCCTCCCTTTCTCTCCCCTTCCTCTCTTTCCCCTCTCTCCTCTCTCTCTCCATCTCTCTCTGTCTTTCTCTGTCTCGCTGTCTCTGTCTCTTTGTCTCTGTCTCTCTCTGTCTCTGTCTCTCTGTCTCTCTCTCTCTGTCTGTCTCTCTCTCTCTGTCTCCCTCTCTCTCTTCCCTCTCTTTCTCTCCCCTTCCTCTTTCTCCCTCCCCATCTCTTCATATATAGGTAGATAGATAGATTTTTCATCCCCTTTGATGTATTATTTGTCAAACAGGGGATCAAAAACATGGGGACAGAAGGCTCACTGGTGTGGGTTTCACTTCTTAGCATCTTCTCTGGGCTCCTTTCATCCATCACACATTTCTATTTCATTCTCTGAGCCTGGGGTGGAGGGGGAATGATGCTGATCAAACCCAGCGAGGTGGAAAACTTGATTTACCCAAATGCAGCGTTGGCTTGGCTTGTACGTGTCTTTGGTTACATTAAAGAGCAGGCATTGTGGGTCTTCTTTCCATGGTGGAGTTCCCACCCCAGATGGGATTTGATCTGCAGCCTCAGAAAGCTCTCGAGATAACAAGGTACATTGAGTCTCTTACCTGCTTGTCTAATTTGAGTGATGATCAGGTCTGGGGGATTGCTGGGCTTTTCTAACTCCCCATGCCTGGGAATGGACATATCTAGAGTTTAGCCCTGTCCCTTGCGCAAATTTGATTATGACCCTGGCCAAGGCATTTCTCTTTGGGTCTCAGTTTCCTCTTTTCCAGATCTACATTTATGGTTTATGAGCTCTAAGACATTTTCCAGGTCTAGTATTCGCTTTTTCTAGGATCCACTACAGGGTTGGCAAAGCTGATTTAGGAAGAAGCAAATGCTGAGTCTGAATTGCCTGGAAACAAGTCCCTCTGGTCAGCAGAGCTGGTCAGAGTAGAATGAGGGCTTCTGCTGAAGCACTGTGCTTTATAGCAGAGCAATCACTAAGGGAGGACAACCTGTGAATTTCCCTGGGGCACTGAAGTAGAAGGTGCACCACTTACAATTTTTGCAACTTGGAGAAATTCTTAAATATACAGATGTGCTACTTTCACATTTTATAGGAGAACTGAAGGGGGTGGGGGTTGGGGGTTTGTCCAGTATCATACAGCTAGAAAGGGTCTGAGGTCAGGCTCTGAACTCACACTCTAGAGGCAGGAAGCACACCCTCTGATCCGACCTTTCTCTCTAAGAAGCAACCTGTTTTGATGGAGGTGGCTCTCCTTGCCCCTTTCCTGGGGGTGGTTATGAAGTAGATCCACTGTCCCCACTCCTGCTAACAGCTCCAGTCCTAAGACTTTGAGCTTGGTCAATTTAATTTGTGTAAATCTTATTTCTTCAAGACCCCATAGAGCTCAGGGTCAGGTATATTGTGGAAAGATCCCTATACTTGATGTCAGGAGAGATGTGTGTCCAAATGGCATATCTGGCATTTCTAGGCTATATGAGCACTGGCAAGTTAATCAACACTTCCTTAACCCTCAGTTTTCCCATCTGTAAAAATGGGAACAATTTCTCTAATACCCTTCACAATAGGGTCATAGGGCATATCAAATGAGACAATATACATATAAGTGCCTATATGAACGTCTGTTATTATTCTTATTATCATTATTTCAGACTCAGATTTGGAAGGAACCTAAGAAACCATTTATCTCGCCCAACCTTTACCGAAACAAGAATCTCAGTTGCAACGAATCCCATCCAACAGGAGGTCTGTTGGTCACCTGGCTGGTGCTTGGAGACATTAAGTTTCCATAAGGGGAACCCACTGTCACCAAATGAAGTCCATGACACTATTGGATCATTTTTATTGTTAGATATTGTTCTCTTAATTATTGTTTACTTGGTGAGGCTATTCATGGAGAAACTACCAGCTATGTGACACTGGGAAAGCTACTTAACCTTTATTTGCCTCAATTTCCTCAACTGTAAATATAGTAATGCACGAGAACGCGTGCATGCATGTGCATGCACACACACACACACATATATAATATAGCAATAAGTGTACCTGCCTTTCAGGATTCTTGTGAGGGTCAAATGAGATAATAATTGCAAAGAGCTTAGTGCAGTCCCTGGCACATAGTAGGTGGTCTATAAGTGTTAGCTGTTATCTTTTGGCCAGCCTTAGAGAAGAACCATAATGTGAACAGATATGGGTGATTTGAGATTTACATCATTGGAAGGAATGCCCAGCATCAGTCGAATCTCAGCTCTACTGGAGGAGTATAATTTGATTGTATTACTTACATACTCCCTTCAGTACCTAGCAGAGAGCTGGGGACCTGTAAATAGCAGTTCTGAGCTGATTTGGCAGTAGAAATTAGAACAAGCTTTGGAGTGATCTGGCTTCATTGCTCCCCTTCCTGAGGTGGCCTCCATGTCTGGTGGTCACATCATATAATGTCCATCCCTGGAAAGGCCTGACATGTTGACTTGAAAAATTAGCATTAGATTTGAGGCTCAGCCAGTTAGGCAGGCTACCTAATGCTCCTTGAATGGGGGATGGACAGCCTAGAGTCCAACAGGAGAGGAAACCTTTGGCCCTTATTATCCTTTCCAATGAGACCAAGGGCAATCCTGCCTTCTTTTTATAAATGGGTACAATGTATCTGCCCATAATCCTAGAATTCAGTTTTAGGGAAAAGCTCATTTCTCTGCTTCTCTGGTGGGCACTCACATCCCTTAACAATCTGGTTCCAATCTGTCTTTCCAGACTAATTTCCCATTATTTTCCTTCACACGTTCTAGCTTCCAGCAATACTGGCCCACTTGCAGTCTGACTCCTGTAGATCATATTCAATCTTCCAATTCTGGGTCTTTGCATTGGCTCTCTCCATGCCTAGAATACCCTCCCTCCTCATCTCAGTCTCTTGGAATCCTTCCTTTCTTCCCTTCCTTCCAAGACTCTGCTACAGCACCAATCTCCTGTGGGAAGACTTTTCTATCCCCCTGTTCTCCCTGTCCTGGAATTCCTTTGTTTGTGTGTGCACACATATTTACTTGTTTGTACCTATGTTGATTTTGTCCCTGTTCCATTCCCCCTACCCCTAATGAGAACACAAACTTCTTGAGGATAAGGGCTATTTTTTTGGTTGTTTCTGTCTTTGGTTCCCCAAAGTCTGGCAAATGTTAGGCTCTTACAAAATGCTTATTGAATTGAATTTGTGTGAACTTATACACTCCTTTTCTCAGACAATGAGAACTCCATTGCCTACTGTGGTTTGTTGTGTTTTGGATGGCTTTGTCTTCACTACCAGGAAGTCCAGAGCTCAAGGAAAACTAGATCCTAGTTTCAAACCCAACTAGCCAGCTGTGTGACATTGGTCATATCTCTTATTCATGCCAAAGTCTCAGTTTCCTCAGTTGTCAAACAACGGATTAGACCAGATGGTTTCTCAGGTCCTTGCCAGTTCTGCTATTCCATGAAACAAATGTGTCCCAGGTCTTTAGTGGATAGATTCTCTACTCCTTTCTCCTGGATTTTTTTCTATTAAAAAATTACTTTGTCTTATTCATGTATATCTGCCAGCCATCTCATTGGAGATCTAGCAAAGAATATCATATAAACAAAGCTTTACTAACTATGCTCTGCTGGGGTCCCCTAGATGACTGGCTTTTCCTCCCCTCCCCTTCCCTCTCTTCTATTCCCTTTTCCTCTCCCTCTTTCCCTCCCTTTATACCCCTGCTTTCTCTCCCCTTAGGCTTCCCTAACTCCTTGCAGAAGACCCATCAGTGGACTAACATGTATTATCATTCAGAAGGTAATTTAGTCAAGTTAAAGGCAACCATAGTGCTGGGAATGACTTGGGATATCAGTTAGAGCTTAGAGCTACTGGGGCATTAGGGATCATTTAACCAACCACTCCATCCAGAGAAACTGAGGCCCAGAGAAGTGTCCAGAGTCACAGGCTTAAGTGGCAGAACTGAGGTTTGAGCCTAGGTCCCCTGAATCCAAACCTGGTGCCCTTTCACCACCACAATGCTGCCCCTTTCAGGGGGGACCCATTAAACCAGACTTCCATTAATCAGTTAGGACAGATCATTGGCTAGCTATCCTGTGCAAAATGCTCTTAAAAGCCTTACATTCTAAGATGTCTTCAATACTCCCCCCCAACCCCACCTCCATTCCTTCCTCCCAGGATTCATTTCAGGGGCAAAAAGGGAAGGAGACAAATTTAGAAGGGGGAAGGGAAGAAGGGGAGGGAAAACCTCAGGCATTCCCAATTCAAGACATACACACACACACACACACACACACACACACATGCAAACACACTTCTAGACTCTTTGGAACTAACTCCAGGGAGAAAAAAGACAAAGACTATTTGTTCCCATCCCTTTTCAGGGGTCTTTCATTAGACTGTAAACTCCTTGAGGGCACAGATTGTCTTTTGCCCCTTTTTGTATTCCCAGTGCCTGGCACATAGTAGTCATCTAATGAATATTTATTGAATGAATGAATGAATGAATGAATGGATAGATGGATGAATGAAAGCTTCAGTGTCCCTTAGCTACTTACCATTGCAGAACCTAAGAAATGGAAGGGACATCAGATACCTTCTGATCTACCAGTATCCCATGCTTGAGAACCTCTCTATAAGAAAAGGCTCCACTAATCAGTCATTTATACTTTAGTATCATGTCCCTGTTTCCCAGAGCTAAGACCCAGCAAGCAGTCTGTGCCCTGAGCTTGGCATAACAATAATCCTTTGTGCTCTGGATGATCTTGTCCTCTGGAAAAGTATATTGCTTTGATCAGGGCCAGGTGTTCACTGAGGGATTTGTGATTTTCATATTAATCAATAACTGTTTAGATTTGTTGGAGTTTCCCCTACTTCTCAGGGACCTGAGAACCAGAAGCAGGTGACTTGCTGCAGCCTGAAGGCACTCATCACATCTTTTGACATGCTCATAGCCCCTGTTTCTTGTAGCTGCCAAGTGAACCAAACTGGGTACTGCACACCTGTTTCTGCCACTCTGACACTGGTTCTATACCCCACTGAATGATCACAAGGTTCAATGACCCTTGCACAACTTAAAGGCTGTTCCCATAGATCCCAAGAACACCTGTATTGTCCCAGGAAATGCCAACCATGGGAAATGCTTACCGAAGACCTAAGAATGATTGTGTTGTGATCCAGCCTTCATGTGGTTTTATATATATATATATATAAATATATATAAGCCCCACCTTTGCGCCAGCATGTTAAGTCCTCCTTCTCAGGGGTGGGAGGTGCTTCACTTGCAAGCATTTCCCTCACACTGAAATTAATTAAATCGATATTTGATTCCTGAAACACCTCCCTCTGTCCTGTTCTCTTTAGCTATAGTTATTCCAGGGTTAGAGGCTGCTTCTCATCTGGTTGACATTAAAATAATAGAGCCTGGGCCAGTAGAAAGAACATTTGCCTTTATTTGCCTTTATTTACTTATTTATTCATTCATTTATATTTATTTGTTTGTTCCTTTGTCCATCTGTCTGTCTATTTTTAGTTCTCAACATTCATTTCCACAAGATTTTGAGTTACAATTTTTCTCCCATCTTTCCCCTACCCCCGACTGAAAGAATATTAGATTTAGTCAGAATTTACCACTTATTATCTATGTGATAAAACTGAACCTCAGTTTCTCCATCTTTCAAACAGGACTAATAACTACTTGTACTAACCTACTTTACAGAGTTGTGAGGAAAGTACCTTGTTAAGTCACCAGATCTTACACCTAGAGTTGGAAGGGGCCCCAGAAGCCCTCTAGTCTAAACCCCTCATTCTACAACTGAGGGATCTCAGACTCAGGTGAATCTACATGCTCATGCAGGTAATAAGTATCTGAGGTAAGATTTGAATTCAGGTCTTCTGCCTCCAGAGCTAGGGCTCTTCTGACTTCTCAATAAGGCAATTCCTTAAAGTATTGTAGGAATCTGAGGCATTTGTTATTGTGTCCTATCCCCAGAGAATTTGTATTGTATTCCTCTCTAACTGTGGAATAAATTTCTCCTCTCTCTGTTAGGGAATCTTCAAATGTTGGCCAACAGATAGGGGAAGGTATGGAATCGGTCAGAGTCCTTACTAATGGGTTCTGAATTCACCGTATGTAGGTCTATCTTATGTGCAAAGTACCCCCCCCCCAGACACACACTACACCACACACACACACACACACCACAACATGAATTCAAGAATCCTGATCAACACCACGACCACCCATTACTGCAGAGGAGCCATCATGGGGGCTGCCCACCTCTTGGCAGAGTGTAGAATAAGACACAGACATTTTTGAACGTTGTCAATGTGGAAATTTGGTCTTCTTGACTATACAAATTTGTTATAAGGTTCTTGATTTTCCTTCCTTCAATGGGGAAGGTGGGAGGGAGCAAAAACAGATTGTTGTCCATTAAAAAAATTTTTTTTTGGAAAAATCAAAAGCACAAAAATGAAAGACCCCTCAGACTCTTCCCAACTCTGAAATCCTTTAATTTCTAAGGTCTTTTACTTAACATTCATTCATCTTTGACATTCTGTAATGTTTTTCTATGGCTGGATAATTTCTAAGCCTCCCATCTTTAAAGTTCTGAGATTCTGAGAATCGGGGAAGATGGGGAAAGGAAGACAAAAAGAAAAGAGGCAGACATTGAAGGAGTGCGGGAAGTGCTTTGGAACACTGTGCTTTCTCTGTTCCCTCCCCTTGGTGTGGATTAAAGCCCTTCAAACAACTCCTCCTCCCCACCCTATCCACTCACCCCGCACACACCTCTTTACCTGGCCCTTGAGAGAAAGCACAATATTCTTTAGCATAATTACAAACAATTAACAAGTTACTTCCTAGGCTGTTAGTTGAGGAGGATTAGAATGTACCATAATAAAAATGCTCCACTGATTTCAAGAGTCTGTATGGGTAGGTGAACGTGTATTGGCAAATGCTCCTCCTCTTCCTCCTTAAGCCCAGCCTCTCCCCACCCCCGGAGCTTTAGGATAATACACCAGAAGATAGGATTTTAAATTAAACAAGAAGGTTTTTTGGATTAATTCATCATGGCCTGGTTTCTACCTGGAGCTAAGCAGCCCCCTCAGGTGGTCGAGCTTGGCTCCTGCACCCGGTCCAGGGCAACCCTTGGGCTGGATGGGAGCTAACTGGGAACCAGAGAGCTGAGCTTGGGAGGGCTCTTCCATTGGGCCATGCTGTGCCTGGCTCTTCATGGTGGGGTATCCTCCCTGGGCACCACCGGAGCTGGTCTTGTCTAAAAAGGCTGGATCTTTGTTATCCCCTTTGTAGGGTTTTGAGTGGAAAATGCTGCATGGTTAATTATCCCACTAATGAGCTCCAGGGAGCTGGCTTCCAGATTCTCTTGCTTTAGGCAATGAGTGGAAAAAGTGCCACATCATGTTTTCTGCCCTTGGGGGATGAGTTAGCCTTGCTAAAAGGAACTTTTTTTTTTAAAATATGGGGTCACATCTGTAATATCAGCACCCAGTTTTTTTTTATTTACAGGACCTGTGCATAGTGACTCTATCTTTCTCTTATTAGGGTGATAGACTTGGAATTGGGAAGTTCTGAGTTCCAATCCCCCCTTTGACACTAACTAGTAGGCTTGGGACTTCAAATCATTCTGCAAATGCATGCTAAGCCTTTGTTTGAGCCTTCCCACAGCCTCATGAGGTATGACAGCTAGAGAGGCTATCTTTATTTTGCAGCTAAGAAAACTCGGACTCAAGGGAGTGCTTGAGTTACCAATGTTCACCCAGAAGTACCAGAGGCAAGATCTGAACCCAGACCTTGATTCTAATTGCAGTCCTTTCTCTTAGATGCCTTTTTCTAGCAGGAGAGAGATGATAGGACAGACAGATGCTCTGGCCACCCATTCCATAATGACTTAGTATCTCCATTGACAGTAATTAAACACAAACAAGAAATGGTGATTTATCTTCCAGCACCAATTCACAATACATCGCGATTCTCCTCCTTTCTGCAGTGTTTCCTTCTCCACCCTATTGAGGTAGAAACCTATTTACAAAAGTCCCTTTTTTCTCCCTCCTCCTCCCCAGCCCACAGCAGTCTCGGTTACGTTGTATAAAATAGATGTGTCTGTGTGGGGAAGGCAGAGACCTCTGCTCCCCTGAAATAGGCTAGAAGTTACAAAGGCAAGCCATTTATTTTACAGGTCAAGCTGCTCTCCTCTCTGAGAGTGTTCTTCGTGGGATTCAAAGGCTTTAATTATTAATCGGTGCCTCCCCTGTTTTGTTGCTGGCTTTGGAATGTTTGAACGGGAACTGGAGGCCTCTGCCCTTGCATATACTTCATTAAGATAGGGTCGGACCGCTAGGGAGCCGTGCCTAGGATGAGACGCTTCATTCTCTTGAGAGGTTTCTTAGTAAACAGTCCAAGGAGGGGAGGGGGTAGTTTAGGCTTCTTTGGAAGTCACTGGCTGGAAATATCGAATGCTGACGTATTTAAGGCTGAGGAGACAGGGGAGTGGGGATGTGCCATCCTTCAATCACAGTTCTGTGTGGGGAGACCAGGGCTGTTGTGCAGTGGCCTGCATTTGGCAAAAGTCAATTCCTGATAATAACCGTGCTTGCTGGGGGAGTCACAAGGCTTTCCTTCTGGAGCCAGGAGCTTACTGTCCCCAGGGTTCCTGGGAGCTCCCATGGGCAGCCCAAAGGGATGCTTGGCTAAGCGGGTGATGGCTGCTTGTGTTTGGTCTGGGAAGGAGTTCTGTGATACAGTGATCTCCGTGTGGGTCTGGATTCAGAGAAGTCAGTGAACATACCAGGTGTAGGAATACAGTCCAGCAGGCTACCCTGTCCCTGGCTGCCTACGGGGGTGGGGGGGGGTGGAGCTTGCACGGTTGCTATGGAAACTGATGAGGGCAGCTGAGTAGATAGGAGCTCTCTAGGGGATTCAGGAGGTGGAGGGCAGGGCCAATCTGCCTACCGAAGCTCAGTCTTTTTGTTAGCCTGAGGACTTTATACCTTGCAGCTCTTTTGGACCTGGGTCCTAGGTTACTGATCCTCAGACTTTGTCTCCCACCTAGATTTGAGTCAGAGAGCCATAGAATTCACAGGGTCCCAGGGTTAGAAGGGGTCTTAGAAGCCAGCTAGCTCAGTCAGTGCCTGAGAGTAGTAAATAGGGCACTGGATCTAGGTTCAAATTCCAACAGACCCTTACTAGTTGTGAGACCTTGGGCCAGTCACTTAACCTCTGCCTGCCTCAGTTGCCTCATGTATAAAATGAGATGGAGAAGGAATGGAGAACTACTCCAATGTCTTTGCAAAGAAAACCCCAAATGGGGTCATGGAGAGTTGGAGGTGGCTGAAAAGTGAGTAAAGACAAAGCTTAGCTCATCATACTCTGGAATCACTTCCCCTGAGGTACCATTTAGCATGAGTAAACTGCCATTCAGATTGCATTTGAAGACCCCCAAGGAAGGGCAGCTCACCTCCAGCGGCAGCCGATTTTGCTTTTGGACAGCTCTCCCTCTTAGGAAGCTTATCTGGACTTCAGACCCAAGTCTTTCCCCTCAGTAATATGGACCCGTTGCTCCTACATAATTCTGCTGTCCAGGGACAAACAGGACAAGACTAATTCATCTTCCACTTGGCACCTCCTCAGATTCTTGGACAGCTATCACGTCTGTCCTTCCCTCTTACTCAATGTCATCATTTCTCCAGGCTGCATTTCCCCAGTTCTGTCAAACTACACAAGGCATGGAGACCCTTCCCCGTCCTGGTTTTTCCTCTCTGGATATCAATATCCTCCCCCAAATATAGCAGCTGGAATTGAATGCAACACACAGCGTATAAGTACAATGGGATGACAGCCTCTCTAGCCTGGTAGAGCATGCCTCCTGGCGCTGCAGGAGACTTCACTAGAAGAAGGGACCGAGCATTTCTGGAGTCCTGCTGCATCAGGCGCTGAGCTAAGCACTTTACAAACATTATCTCATTTGACCCTCTCAAAAACCTTGTGAGGGAAGTGCTTTTATTATCCTCATTTTATAGTTGAAGAAACAGAGGCAGACCAAGGTTAAGTGACTTGCCCAGGGTCACACAGCTAATAAGTATCTGACGTGAAGTTTGAACTCAGGTATTCCTGACTTCAGTTCTGACATTGCACCCCACCTACCTGCCTATTAGCTTTCTTGACAGCAATAGCTAGGTAGAGTGAGTATTTATTAATGACTTACTAGGTGCCAGGCCCTGTGTTAAGCCCTGGGACTATAAATAGAATTAAGTGGCCTGTCCTCAAGGAGCTTCCTTTCTAAGAGTGGGGAGATAGCACATATAGCTTAGCTGGAAAAGGAAGGAGGGATCATGACAGAACGCATATTCAGGGTATGGCAGGGAAGGTGCCTGGAGGCCTTGGTGCAGACAAGATAAAGCAAGAGCTCACTTATCAGAACCTGGGGTCCTGAGGGTGAATCCAAGGTGGAGAGAGGGCAAGGAGAAGATGGGAGAAAATGGGGTGAGGGTGGAGTATGCTATAGACATAGGTTGATTCATACTCAGAACCCCAGATCTTTTTTTTGGTACCAACTTCCAAAACAAATCATTCATTCATTCCTTTCTAATCTTATGCCCAAGAAGTTGATTTTTTAAATCTAAAGGTATGACTCTGGTGGTTTGGCATTTTTTTTTTTTGTAACAAATTTCCCTTCATTAGATTCGATCCAATGTTTTGACTCCATGGATTAGAGCACCAGATTGAATGTTAGGAGGACCTCAGTTAAAATCCTACTTCAGACACTTTCTTGTCTATTGGCTCCTAGACAAGTCACTTAACTTCTGTCTGCCTTAGTTTCCTCAACTGTAAAATGGAATAGTAATAGGAATCACCTCCCAAGGTTTGGTAGTCCATTGAGATAATATTTGTAAGTGTTTTGTAAGCCTTAAAGCTCTCTATAAATTCTACCTCTTCTGTTTTCTGTGTCTCTCCTATCTTTCTGTCATCTGCAAATGACCTCCTCCCCCCACCGCCCAGATTGTTCTATGTTTCTTTTGTTTATATTTTCTGTTCAATTATCTGCATTCATGTTGTTTCCCCTCAGTGCAATGTAAACTCTTAATAGTCAGGAGATATTTAATGTTGTTTTGGTATTCTCAGTGTCTAGGCACTAGACAGATGCTTGTTGAGTGAAAGGATCTATATCATTAAAAGAGATATTTATCATTTGATGAAAATTATTGAGAAAAAAAATCTTGATTGGCTCAGGGCCAAACATAGATCTCTGGGACAATTCAGTGGTGACTTCCTTCCAAGTGGGCATCAAACCGGTAAAAGTTACAGCCCCTGACCTATGTCTAGATCCATCTGTCTTTATTGTCTTGTCCACATGTGAAATCTTGCCTTCCTTCAGCCCCTGGCCTTCATGCCACTTGGTGCTGAAATCAGCAATCTTGTTTAATAGAAATTATAGTGAGCTTGTATATAGCCTTCTAAGGTTTGTCTTCACAGCTACCCTGGGAGGCAGGTGCTATTATTATATCCATTTTACAGATAAGGAAACTGAGGCAGACAGAAGTTAAGTGACTTGCTCAGAGTCACATAGCTCATAGGTGTTTGAAGATGGATTTGAACTAAGTCGTTCTAGACTCCAGATCTCTTACTGTATGTCACCTTGATGGCATGGTTGCTGATCTTGACTTCTGTCCCTGGACACTGACTTGGGCTCTTGCTTTGTGGTCTTTTGAAACATCCTAACTTCAGTCTTTCCCAACTGAAAGGTTTTGGTCAGCACCTTGCAAACCTCACAGCCCCAGATAGATTACTGGATTCAAAGTCAAGGGATCTGGGTTTGAGGGGTGGTTCTGTTACTGGATGGTGGGGGTGGCTTTGGGTGAGTCCCTTCAGAACTCCTTCATCTGTAAAATCAGTGTTTGACCTTGTTGTTCTTCTCGGTTCGTTCTAGCTCTCAACCTATGACCCTGACCTGCCCCATGCAGGGAGAGAAAGGGTGGAGATAGAGAGGAAGGGGAGCAGTGAGTACATTCATAATATATGAGGGAGAATGGGTCCTGGCCAAAGGGAAGAGAGGGAGGATCAGAGACAGAAAAACCATGCTGCCAGAACAAATGAACTTGTGAACTGAAGAGAGACAGGTTGAGCCTGGAGTTCAGAAGACCTGAATTCAAATCCAGCTTCATATCCTTACTAGCTGTGTGACTCTTGGCCAAGCCACCTAACCTCTGCCTGCCTCATTTTCCTTAACAGTAGAATAGGGAAAATAACAGCACCCACCTCCCATTGTTTTTGTAAGGATCAAATGAGATATTTGCAAAGTGCTTAGAACGCTGCCTGGCATATAGTATGTATTTAGAAGTATAATTTTCCCTTCCTCTTTCCTTTAGTCATTTCCCCTGCTTTTCTAATTTCCAAACTGCACAGAGAGAACAAACAAGTCCATCTTCTAAAAGCATCGGGGACTGTAGCCAACCAGAGGCAAACCACAGCAAATCAAATGAGACCGGTTAACTTTGGAGTGTCTGAAACCTCCCTGTGGGAAGCCAAGCTTCCCTACCTTCCTCTGCTTCTGCACTTCATGGAGAGTCATTTCAGCTCTGACAGTCACTGGAGCTGAACACTAGGAATTGATTCTTTGCCACGCTGGTAATCTACCATGTCAGATGCTGGCTACTCCCTGACTTCCCTGTCTGTGCAATAATCCTCCTCAGGTTGGCATCCACCTCTGACCTAGAGAGCTCATTCCCCAGTTGAGTGTTCTTTTCACTTTGCAATCAGTGGGACTGTGTTTCAAGCAGATCCTGCAATGTCCTTAAGTGTGCAAAGCTGCTCACACTCATTAGGAACTGATCTGTGTGCCACAGGCATGAGGCTGAGCACACAGCAGGTGCTGCAGGCTCATAGGGTGATCGCTTTAGTCTGGAAGGGACCACAGTGGCCGCATAATCCAAACACCTACATTGTATAAAGAACCTAAGACTCAGGGACAGTTAGTTGGCACAGTGGATAGAGTTTCCTTATCTGTAAAATGAGCTGGAGAAGGAAATGGCAAACCACTCCAGTATCTCTGCCAAGAAAACTGAAAAAAAAAATGACAAGACCCAGAGGGACGGAGGGATTTGCCTAGTGTTACACAGGTAGGAAGCACCTGAGACAGAGTTTGAACCCAAGCCCTCTGACCTCACAATCAATGCTCTTTTCTACCTCACCACAAAATGGTGGTCAAACCCACACTTCAACAAACCAATGGGGATTTGTGGTTTCATCAATGGGAGTTTTGCCATGTAAGCCAATCTGTCCATTCTCGTTCATCCTATATGGTTCTTGTTCAGGTCTGCCACAGGGTGGTCACCTGATATGCCGGTAGCTTTCTTTGAAATCTTCTGACATCACACAGATTCCAAGGGTGTGTATAAGCTGTGCCTTGCTTATCTTCTCTTCTTACTAGGTTACCAGGTTTCCAGACCATCCTTTTTCTTTCTTAATCATACATCTCTGATGAAATATGTCATACCACTTTATACATAAGGTTAGTCATTTGTAATGTGGTCTAGCCCACTTGTGGATGTTGCATACCTCTCTCTTGCCCTGTGGTTGATTCTTTACTTTGGCTTATTTGAAAATTGTAATATTCTAAGATTCACAGTTGTATAACATCACTAGAAAGACATTGGTGCTAAAAAAAAGGTGGTCCTTGGTTCCCTAAACTAAGATACTGCCCCAACTAGGGGAGCAGCAGTAAGAAATAAGAAACTCCAACACACATATATGCATACACATATATGCATATATGTGTGTATACGACATTCTGGTTCCTCCCTAATCCCTCTTAGTTGGGATCAAGCAGTCATTCAATAAATATTTATTAAGCACTTACTATGGGGCAGCTAGGTAATACAGGGCTTGAAATTAGGAAGAGAGAACCTTGGGCTCATTCCTAGAGAAAATTCAGTCCATTCTCCTCCTGTTCAGTTGAATCATCGAATGCCATAATTAATCTTTCTAGTCCATTTTGGCTCTCTCCTAGTTCTGAAACTAAAGATTCACCTTTACATATAGGTTTTCTCCTATACAACCAACCAGCCAGTAACTGGTTGACCAATTAACATCTATTTATTGCATTTTTCTGTGCCCAACACTTAGGAAATGGGGTCTGGAATACAGCCTCAGCAGCCTCACAGCTGGGACTCAGATTCAATTCAATTCAGTTCACATTTATTGAGCCTCTATAATGTAAAAGGCAGTATGTTACACTGGCTTTGGAGCCAGAGAATCTGAGTTTAAATCTCATTTCTGACCCCACCCACATGACCTTAGGTAATTCACACTCACCCTCCATGGGCCTCAGTTTCTCCATCTGTAAAATGAGAAGATTGGACCGGATGCCCTGCGGGACTATAAGCATTGGGTTTATTGTCCTGACAACCTCTATCCTCAAAGGCTTTGCTTTCTAGAGGATGAGTATAGCTTGGCAGATGGGCATGCTGGTGTGCTCGAGAGCTGCTGGCCCCTTGGGAGCTAATCCCACTCCTAATCTCAGAGCTGCTTGCAGAGTATTTAAGTTTAAGCAAGTGATTTGTGTAAGGTCACACAGATAATAAGTATCAGAGACAGAATTTGGACGCTGGTTCTCTGTAGTTACTTCTGTTACAAGTGCTCCAAGAAGAGTTGAGGATGGGGAGAACTGGGCTTGAAATTAGGAAGACTCATCTTCCTGTGTTCAAATCCAGCCTCAGATACTTACTAGCCATGTGACCCTGAGCAAGTCACTTAACCCTGTTTGCTTCAGTTTCTCCATCTGTAAAATGAGCTGTAGAAGGAAATGGCAAACTATTCCAGTGTCTTTGGTAAGAAAACCCCAAATGAGGTCATAAAGAGTTGGAAATGACTGAAAAACAACTAAACAACAGAAACAACAACATATCAGGCATTCTGCAGGATGCAAATTATAGAAATACAAGTGTTGGGCAATCCTCACTCTCAAGAGGCTTACATTCTAACACCAGAGGTGCAAGGTGGTACAGTGGGCAGGATAAAGGTCTCAGAGTCAGGAAGACCTGGACTCGGGTCCTGCTTCAGATGCTTTCTAGCTGTGTGACCTTGGGCAAATCCCCAACCTTCTCTGTGTTTCAATTTTCCTCTTCTGTACAATGACTCTAGGACTTCTAAGGTCTTCTCTAGCCCTATATGTAAGTCACAGTGAGAGACAGACGACAGAAGATAATTTAGTACTTGGCTATCAAGTGCCGACAAAGAGATCAGTGAGTGTCCGTGATGGAGGTGGATTTTCAATGGGGCCTTGAAGGACAGGTAAGATTTGACTAAATGAAGGGGAGAGTGATGTCAAGCACATGAGTGATGCTGCAGAGGCTTTTGTTATCCTGCTGCATCCATAGGGTGATAATGGGGACCAGAAAGGGATAGGTTTGTATTAGGCACAGGGGTGGGCACTGGGCTAAGTGTTTTTACCTTATTTTATCCTCATTTTATTATGTTTTTATTTTTATTCATATTTGTTTTATTGACTCATTCTACTTTATGACAACCCTGTGAGGTAGGTGCTGTTTTTATCCACATTTTACAAATGGGGAAACTGAGGCAGACAACGGTTAAAAGATTTTTCCATCTCCACACAGTTAGTAAGAGCCCAGTGTTCTATCTGGCATGCCACCTAGCTGACTCTGATGATGATGATGATGATGATGATGATGATGATGATGATGATGTGTGTGTGTGTGTGTGTGTGTGTGTGTGTGTGCACTTATGTTTATGAGTGCCGTGAAATGAGCCCTCTGAGGTCAGAGAATGAAATACTTGAAATGCTTTACATGCAGAAGCTTTAAAATGAGTAGGCAGGAAGGAATCATTGAAGGCTTTTGGGCAAGGGAGTAACATGGTGAAGGTGGTATCAGAGAGAAAGCTGGAAGGAGAGTGCAGGAACCTGGGAGTGAGGTGATAATGATCTAGATGAAGATGCCAGTGATGGAAAATGGAGATCAAGAGATGGACATTAGCAATATTTTCAAAGAAAAATCTGCAGAAGTTGGTAACTGACTTAGATGTGGGGGAGGGATTAAGTATGAATCAAAGAAGCTTACTTCTCACCCCACAGAATTCACTAAAACCTCAGCTAGAGAAGTGAGAGGCTATATTTTACTTTAATTTTATCTACAACTGCAAGACAATATTGAATCTCACTCACTTTTGCTTGTCCTTTTAGAGGTCTCCTTAAACATTTCACTCATGTGTCTCTCCTCAAGCTTCCTGGGTAAATATGGTTGAGCAGGGTGGCTGTGATTGCTGGAGAAAGCCAAGGATCATAGGATCAGAGATTGAGCAGTAAAAGACCCTAGAGGCCAAAGAGTCCATCTGCCTCATTTTACAGATGAGGAAACTGAGGCCCAAAGAGGTCAAATGACTTGCTTGGGTACTCGGCTGGTAAGAATCTGCTCTAAGAGTGGAACCACAGTCTTCCTTACTCCAAGTACAGCCCTGTATCCATTCTATAAGGGTGGGAATTAAGAGGAATGAGATAGAACATGGAGCATGCTGGAAGGAGCTGATGCCTTTTCTTTTTCTAGCTGCCTAGTTGGAATGGGGATAGGAAATGAGAGAGGTTGAGGAGGGAAGATTCCTTGGCCCTGTCATGTACCACCAGGAGAGAGGTAGGAATTAAATGTATGTACCTGCTAACATAAGGATTTGGAAAGTGAGGGTTCAGCTGCCAGAAAATGAAAGCCCATCACCTGAAATCCTGCTTGCATAGTTGTGCCACCTTCAGGAGAGAGAGCAGCTGGTGCCCTGAGTTACTTTTTGGATGGGATCCCTAAACTAGAAGGTGAGAGGAATGTGGTTGTTTACCTAGGTTTTAGCAAAGCTTTTGATAAAGCATCTCATACTATTCGTGTGAAGACGGAGAGATATTGATTAGACAATGATACCATTAGTTGGATTTGAAAGTAGCTGGATGCCTGGGCTCAAAGGGTTGTTAATGTTTCAATGCCAGGTGGCAGGAAGTCTCTAATGGAATATCCCAGGGATCTGTGTGTGGACCTCTGTTGTTTAACAATTTTGTCAATGCTTTGAATTAAAGCAAAGATGACATGCTCTTCAAATTTGCAGAGAACACAAAGATAGGAGAGATAGCTAACATAGCATATGGTAGTATCAGGATCCCAAAGGACCTCAGCAGGTTAAAGCTGGGATTGAATCTAATAAGATGGAAATTCAAGAGGGGTAAAGGTAAAGTCTTGTACGTGGGCATAGAAAGTCAACCATACAAGTAGAAGATGGAGGTAGTATGGGTAGACAAGCATTGTTCTGAAAAAAAAAAAAACAACCAACCAACAACTGGGGATTTGTTTTTGTTTTTAAGCCATTTATACATTTTATATGACATTCTTATTCATAAATATGTAGCTTTGTTGAATTCCTAACCAGCTCATGATTAGGTAAAAAGGTAATGCAACATTGACATTTCAAGTCAGCATTTCTTATTTTCTGGTGTTACTCATTGAGAAATTCTGATATGACAAGTAGAAATTTCCAGAAGTGATCTTATTGATTCTGAACTGAATCTGATTGAGATCAGCTATGGGCATTAATTTCCAGTCATAACTTGGTTGCCTTCCTTGGATTTACCCCAACAAATCTTTGTGTATGTCAGAAATTGGGAAATTTTCTCTTGTTCTTAAAAAAATTCTTCTAAAACATTTGCTCATTATATAGGTAGAGCAACATTAAGAATGAATACAATGAAAAGTAGCTAAGGACCAAAGAAAACTAAATTATTCCAAAGTTTATGCAAATAGCCACTTTTGTTAAGATTCTAGGTTATATGTGGGAATATTTTTGTGTCTCAGAAAACAAAATGAATTGTCCAACTGTTTTCACAATCTCTATAAATAATGATGGATAAAACAAATCAACATGACCTATGGAAGAGGGTTATTTTGAGAATCTGGTGAATTGTCTAAACATCAGCTCTTCTGAAATCTTAGAAATAAACATTGGAATCTGAAGAGCTTATAGCATACAAGCGTGTTTGTATTATCAGTTACTTAAAAAGTGGTTTTTGTGAATATAAAGAACCATAATTTGAATTTAAAGTGTTCCCATTTTTTTGTGGGAGACAATTTTCCCATAGTTTTTGTGCAAATGATGAATCTGCTTAAAATATCGAGAGAAGGGCTATAAAATTCTTCAGTAGGAACTGTTCAAAATTTCTCTTTCATCATGTAGTTGAGTCAGGTGTTAAAGACTGTTTGGGGAAAGATGTTTACAGGACATTTCCTTTTTTAAAAATTATTTTTAATATTTAAAAAACTCTTAAGTTCTAAATTCTCTACCTTTCTGCCACCCCTCGCCTGCCCAATGAAAGGGCAAGCAAAATGATATTAATTATCCATGTGAAATTATGCAAAAATATTTACATATTAATCCTATTTCAATAAAGTAAGAAAAATAGAGCAAGTGAGAAAATCATATTTGAATTTGCACTCAGAATTCATCTATTTTCTCTGGAGATGGGCAGCATTTTTTCATCACGTGAGACCTTTGGAATTGTACTGAGCAGAGTAACCAAGTCTGCCACAGTAGATCTTGATTACAACATTGCTGTTATTGTGCAAAATGATCTTCTTCTTCCTACTTCACTTTGTATCAATTCTTGCCATGTTTTTTTTTCCAAACCTCCCCCCACGATTTCTTATAGAACAGTAGTTCTCTGCCACAATCACATGCCAACTCATAAGTATCCTTTCAATTTCCAATTCTTTGCCATTACAAAAAGAGCTGTCATGAATATTTTTGTAGAAATAGGTCTCGCTGCCCCTTTTTAAATCTGTTTGGGATACAGACCTAGTAATAGTATTGGTGGGTCAAAGGGTATGAACAGTTTTATAGCACTTTGGATTTGGTTCCAGATTGTTCTCCAGAATGACTGGATCAGTTTACAACTCCACCAATAATGCATTGATATACCTATCTTCCTTCATCCCCTCTAGCATTTGTCATTTCTAGTAGGTATTAGGTAGTATCTTAGAATTGTTTTATTTTGCATTTCTCTAATCAATAGCTATTTAGAGCATTTTTTCATATGACTATACATATCTTCGATTTCTTCTTCTGAAAACTGCCTGATCATATTTTTTGTTACTGTTGTTTGTTTCAGTCATCTCTGATATTTTTGACACCCCAATTTGAGTTTTTTTTTCCAAAGATGGTTTTCAGACAATAAGAAGTTAAGTGACTTAGAGGTGGAGAGGTGGCACAGTGAGTAGAGTGTTGGCCCTGGAGTCAGAAGGACCTGAGTTGGGATCTGGCCTCAGACAATGCACACAAACAAAAACCTAGCTGTGTGACCTTGGGCAAGTTACTTAACCCCAATTGCCCTCCAAAAAGAAAAAAAAAAGTTAAGTGACTTGCCCAGGGTCACAAAGCTAAGAAGTGTCTGAGCCTGAATTTGAGCTCATGTCTTATTGAATACAATCCCAGTGTTCTATCCATTGAGGCACCAGCTGCCTCTATCCTTTATCTATACCTTCATATCCTTTGACCATTTGTCAATTGGGGAATAGCTCTTATTTTGTAAATTTGACTCAGTTCCCTATATATTTGAGAAATGAGGACTTTATGAGAGAAACTTGTTGTAAAATTTTTTTGATATTACTTCATTGTCTATGGTACTTTTTTGCAAAATGTTGTTTCCCAGATAACCTCTTTTATTTAGATCTATTTTTGCTTTTACTTTTTTCTGAGGTCATGATTGCAACCCCTGCCTTTTTTACTTCAGCTGAAGCATAATAGAGTCTGTTTACTTTTACTCTGTGTTTATCTTTCTCTTTCAAGTGTGTCTCTTGTAAACAACATATTGTTGGATTCTGCTTTCTAATCCATATCTGTTTCCATTTTAAGGGTGAGCTCATCCCATTCACATTTACAGTTATTGATTACTATGTTTTCCTTCCATGTTATTTTCTTCTATTTATCCTTTTCTTTCTTTTTAATTCTGCTTCTCCTCAAAAGTCTGTTTTACTTTTGACCAATGACTCCCTTAATCTGCCCTCCCATTTCTCTTTATCTTATCTTATCCACTTGCCCCCACCATTGGGTAAGATAGATTCCTATACCCAACTGATTGTGTGTGTGTGTGTGTGTGTGTGTGTACACATTATATATATATACATATATATATATATGTATATATATATGTATGTATGTATGTATGTATTTGCATATGTGTGTATATTTTTCCCCCTTTTGAACCACTTTTGATGAAACTGAAGTTCAAGCATTGTCTGCCATCCCCCATTCCCACTTTTTCTCCACTTTAAAAGTTCTTACTTTCATGCCTTTTTTATGGGAGATGATTTTACCCATTCTACCTCTCCCTTCTACCTTCTCCCAGTGTATCCCTCTTTCCCCCCCGCCTTTAATTTTTTTGAAGATCACTTCAAAATAACTGACTCATAGCTATGGTCTCTGTCTATGAAGGCTGTTTCTAACTGTCCTAGTAATGGCAAAGTTCTTAGGAATTACATGTATTATTTTCCTATATAGGAATGCAAACAGTTTAACTTTATTAAGTCTCTTTCATGTTTATCTTTTTCATGCATCTCTTGAGTCTGGCATTTGAATATCAAATTTTTTATTCAGCTCTGATCTGCTCATCAGGAATTCTTGAAAGTCCTTGATTTTATTAAATATCTAGGAGATGATCAGTGGATACTTTCAATTTCTATTTTACCCTCTGGATCTAAGATATGGGGGCAGTTTTCCTTTATTGTTACTGTTCAGTCCTTCACTTCTTGTCATGTCCGGCTCTTTGTGACCCCGTGGATCATAGCACACTAATACTGTCCATGAAGTTTTCTTGGCAAAAATACTGGAGTGGTTTGCTATTTTCTTCTCCAGTAGATCAAGGCAAAGAGAGGGGTGAAATAACTAGCCCAGGGTCACACAGCTAGTAAGTGTCTGAGGTTTGATTTGAAATCAGGTCTTTCTGACTCTAGGTCCAGTGCTCTATCTACTGATCCACCTAGATGCCTCCTTTATTTCCTTTATAATTTTTGACATATGATGTCTAATTCTTTTTTAATCATGACTTTCAAATAGTCCAATAATCCTTAAATTATCTCTCCTCAATATGTTTTCTAGGTCAGTCATTTCTCCAATGAGATATTTTACATTTTCTTCTATCTTTCATTCCTTTGACTTTGTTTTATTATTTCCTGATGTCTCGTGGAGTTACCAGCTTCAATTTGCCCAATTCTAATTATTAAGGAATTATTTTCTCCTGTGAGATTTGTACCTATTTTTTCCCCAGTTGTTCAGTTTTGCTTTTTAAGGCATTATTTTTTCAGCATTTTTTGTTCTTCATCAAGCTGTTAATTCTCTTTTCATATTTTTTTTGCATTGCTCTCATTTCTTTTCCCAGTTTTCCCTCTCCCATTCTCATCTCCTTCTTGACTTTTCCAGGAGTTCTTATTGGGCTTGTTTCCAATAAGTATTATTTCTTTGAGGCTTTTTTTTTGTAGCTGTTTTCACATTGTTATCTTCTTCAGAGTTTGTCTTGGTCTTCCCTGACACCATAGCAGCTTTCTATAGTCAGGTTCTTTTTTTGTTGTTGTTTACTCACTTTTTAAGTGTATTTCTTTTTTTTTTCTTTTAAGCAATTGGGGTTAAGTAACTTGCTCAAGGTTACACGAATAGTCATTATTTATGTGTGGGTGCTCATTTTTTTTTTTTTTTGCCTTTTTGGAGGGCAATTGGGGTTAAGTAGCTTGCCCAAGGCCACATGGCTAGATTTTTGTTTGTGTGTGCATTAAGTGTCTAAGGCCGGATCCGAACTCAGGTCCTTTTGACTCCAGGGCCAACGCTCTACTCACTGCGCCACCTAGCCGCCCCGGGTGCTCATTTTCTGAGGCCGGATTTGATCTCGGGTCATCCCAACTCCGAGGCCGGCGCTCTTACTCACTGCTCCACCTAGCTGCCCCTTTAGGGCAATTGGGGTTAAGTAACTTGCCCAAGGTTACACGGCTAGGTTTTTTTGTTTGTGTGGATTAAGTGTCTGAGGCCGGATCTGAACTCAGGTCCTTCTGACTCCAGGGCCGGCGCTCTATTCACTGCGCCACCTAGCCGCCCCTAGTCTATTTCTTGACTTTGAATTTTATGTTCAAATTGGGTTCTGCTGACCTGAAGGTATGGAGGCATTGCCTCAACCTGGTGTGATTCTAGAAGAGATGTTGTCACTGTTCTCCTGGTCTGTGCTCTGGTGTTTACCCAGGAAGGGGCCCCTGTCCCTCTATAGCTACAAGTGCTAGTGCTCCTCTTGGCTCCAGAACTGTGACTAGGTCCCCTGTTCTCCTATGCCCACAAGGACTAGTGCTTCTCTCTCTCCTGGAACTGCAACACAGAACTGCTTATGGGTAATAGAATTGCCAGTCAGTGCCAGCTGCACCCAATGGCAGCAAAAGGTCTACTCTATCTGGTCAGTTGTCCAACTCCCTTACTTTTGCTGGGCGGAGAGATTTTGAAGCTGCTGCTGCTGTCTCCACCTCCAAGTCTTGTTGCAGGTGGTTCCTCTGCATGTACTCGTGGCTGGCTCCCACCTTAGTATCATTGACCTCTCATGCTGATCTATTAAGTGGCCTTGGCTGGAAAAAAAAAATCTCTTCCTGTGACCTTTTGTTGGCTCTGTTGCTCCAAAATTTGACTTGAGGAGTTATTTTAAAGTTGTTTGAAGGGGAATGATGGGTGAGTTTACCTGGGTATTCTGTCATCTTAATGGGATGTTTTCTAAAGACATAAAGGAGTCTGCAAAGAAGCATTGAATTCCTTCTGTTGTAAATATCGGATTCAGCCTTGGTCAATCAGCAGTTTACCCAAATGATCCATATTTTTCCTTTCTTCAACAGTAAGAAGCCCAGATAAACTCTCAGGATTATCATGTTTTCCTCTATCCTTCATGGTCTTGCTCTTTATTATCATTGGTCTGATCATCTCTTTTCTTTTTTATCTATCTATCTATCTATCTATCTATTTATCTATCTATCTATCTATTTGCTTTTTGGAGGGCAATTGGGGGTTAAGTGACTTGCCCAAGGTCACATGGCTAGTAATTGTGTCAAGTATCTGAGGCGGGATTTGAATTCAGGTCCTCCTGATGTCAGGGCCAGTGCTTTATTCCCTGAGCCACCTAGCCGCCCCTCTTTATATTTATTTTTGATGTTTCTAAAGTTGTTTCCCACAGTCCATAAGTGGCCCAGCCATTCAGTGATCAGAAATAGTTCAATTCCACTCACCCATATCCTAGGGACTTGAAAACTTCTTTGCCTGCTTGATGCCTCCAATCACTCACAGGCACACACACGCACACACACACACACACGCACACACACACACACACACACACACACACACACACCTGTGGTGACAACCAAGGACAATAACAATGGCGGCCAACAGAATCCTCTGCTCTAATGCAGTCTTTTTGCTCCCTTCATTTATCAAAGTGTCATTTTCTGCATCTGTTTTATCACTCTATATATGCTTGACTACAGGCTCCTCATTGCTTTCTTTGCATCTGACAGGATAGGTTCCAAGTAAACATCATCATGAAGTACCTGTTGCCACACAACATAAGTGCCTTCCAATTCCAACCACAGCTAAGTTTTCTTCTATTAACCCAGGAATTTTGCTCAAACATAAATGCTGAATATCAGTCGGAAGCCTTTCAAATCCATAATTCTCTTTTTACCTTGAATCTTGTGGTCACCCTTTATACTAGCAGGAAGTAGACCTTTTCAGCTTCTTGTAAGGCAATATCAGTAAAACAAGACAATTTTCCCCTTCCAGCTTCAAATTCAACAAAACATCTTCTTGGTCCTAGTAAATCTGATCCTCCAATATTACCTAAAATTGAAGCCTGTTGTTTTATATACTTGGATAGAGAATCACCATTTTGGGGTGATTTAAGACATCACAAAATGCAGGATCTGACATCATTTGTTCTCTAAGTGTATAGTTTACACCTACACTGGCTTTTTCTCAATTTCTTAATTAAGTTTTCCAATTGCTCTTCAGCTAGAGAAAAATTGGGACCAGTTCATGAAGAATATTTCTGTTTCATCTTTTAACCCTGCATTAATATCTTGAATAAAGCATTTATTTTACCTGGGGACAGAGTATTCTTCTCTTGTTATTTTCTTCTTCCTTGCTAGTTCCCACAGCTCTGGCATACTCCCTACAGAACCCCCTCCCTGCTGCTGCCACTCTTTGGCAGAACTGTTTCTTTCTTTCCACAAAGTGACCACATGTGCTCTTGGTTGGAATTTGGGCCACCGCCTGCATCCAAGGTGAGGCTGGCACCTTCAAGGCTTCTGATACCCCAGACCAACTGGGCTTTGATTCTTCACAAACATCAGCTCTGGGGATTTAAGTGGACTACAAGTTTAATATGGGCTAACAGTATGATGGGGCTGCCCAAAAGCTCATATGGGCTTTGGTTGCAGTGAGGGGCACAGTTCCCAGAGATCAGAAGGTGGTGATCATCCATTTTCTTCTGCTCTCTTCAGATCTCATCTGGAATATTATGTAGGCTATTGATGAACTAGGTAGAAGTGTCCAGAGGGTGGTAACCAGGATGGTAAAAGACCTTGGGTCCATGTCTTATGAAGAGTAGTTTAAGCATTGGACATCTTCTATCTGGAGAAGACTTGAGGGATGGGGCATGTTTAAGTATTTGAAGGAATGTCCTATGGAAGAGCAATTACATTCATTCTGTTTGGCCACCCAAGGACTGAATGAAGAATGATGGATGGATGTGGCAAAAAGTTAAATTTAGGCTTATGATTAGGAAAGGCTTCCTAACAATTAGAACTATCCAACAGTGCTCTGGGTTGGCAGCAGAGGGGCTGGTCCCAGTCTTCAAGAAGAGATGGGGCACCCACTTGTTGAGTATGTTCTAGTCCAGATTCCTCTAATGTATGGATTAGATTATATTGTGATGGGTTGAAAGTGAGAATGAATGGTCCTAGGCCATTGAAGGCTGAGAAGCAACACCTCCCAGCTGTGGTCTCTAGTGGCAAAGTCTAGAGGAGGGATAGCAGTACCAGCCAGAGGAAAATGACTGAGATGAAGATGGGGATGCATTCATATTCCTCATTGTTCACTAAGTTGAACAGAGAACTTATTCTCAAACACAATTATTCCTCAGGATGACAATGTGAATTTCCAAGCAGGAAGCTGAGTGAAGAGGTACAATTTCTTTCTATAAGAACAAATGGTACCCAGTACACACACTTGGTGTTTGTTTCTAAGAAGGATTAAGTGTAGCTTCAGCCTGATATTCCTCAATTTGATTTCCTCTGCTTCTATGGCTGTCCTGGGTTCTGAGGTTCAATTCCATTGATGTTGACCAAAAGCCTACTATGTGCAGAGAACTGTGCTAGGATTTTGAGATCAAAGATGAAATTGTGGTTCCTGTACTCCATGAACTTGCAGTGTGGGGGTAGGGTGGGGTGGGGCTAAAATTAATCAAATAACTCTAATAAAGCTTAGAAAATGATTATCTCTCTAGGAGAAGTAAAAAAGTATTCACTCAAGAGATTAACCTGTGGGATGGTAAAAGAAGGAAGAGGTGGCATGTGAACTTGGCTTTGATGGAGAATGTCAAAATGTCAGAGGGTGTCTGCTTTAGGGATGGGGACTGGCATGTGAAAAGGTGGGAGAGGACAGAATAATGTCAAGGAACAAATATCAGTCCTGTTTGGCTGGACCTTGGAGTTCATGAAATAAGCCTGGAAGCATTGTTTGGAACCAGTTTGTAATGGTCTTGAATGATGGGTGAAGGAGTTTGTGTTTTATTCGTTAGGCCTTGGATGGACAATGAAATGAGCAGGGAAGTGACACAGGATCACAGATTTGGAGTTGGGAGGGGATCTCTGAGATTGTGGAGACCAACCCACCCATTTTTTGGTAAGGAAATCAAGGCCCTTAGAGTTTCAGCTACAGGCTCAGAATTTTGCATGACAAAAGATTATTCTTATGGGAGTATGAAAGACTGTAGAGCCATCAGATAGGAAACAGGGTGACCATTTGGGAGCTATTCTATTATTCTAAGTAACACATAATTATTGCCCAGACTTGAGAGGTCATAGTGGGACTGGAAAGAGAGGATGGGAATAAAAAAAATGGATGTAGATTCAATAAAAGTTGGTAACTGATGAAAAATGGGGCAGGGAAGGTAAGAGAGGGAGAAGAGTTAAGAATAACTAAGGTTTTGAATCTGAGTGACTGTAAGAAGTGTTGAAAGAAATGGGGGAGTGAGGAGTGAAGAGGAAGCTAGTTTAGTTGGATAATAGAATTCAGGAGAAGGAGTAACGTACCCTGAGGCTGGAAGAGAGGTTGGTGTCAAGCTTTAAAAGTGAAAGAAAGGAGTTTATATTTTATCCTAGAAGGGAATGAATCCCAACTGGAGTTGATTGAGTAGAGAAGTGCCTTCATCAGATCTGCACTTGAGGAAAATCACTTGAATGGATGATGAGAGACGATAGGCTAGGTAGGGGGCCCAATTAGGCTGTCAGAATGGAGAAAAGATTGTAGAGACAAGAGATCAAAGCCAGAACCTTTGGAGATAATTATTCTTAGGGTTAATGAAGAAGAAGGGAAACCAGTGAGAGAGACCAATAAAGACATGAGAGAATCCCCTAGAAACCAGGGGAGGAGTTCAACCAGGACTCTCATTTTCATATTGGAAACTGAGACCTTTCAATATGTATATATATATATATATATATAAACAGCTTGCAAAGAGAGATTGTTTTATTCAGACCGTGAGTATGTATAAAATATATATGACAAATATAAAGTAAGTAAACATATATGCAAAGCAATTTGGGTTCCCAGCAGCATCGTTTCCATTCAGAGGTCCATTTACTGGGATTCAGGCTTCTGTCTTAGGTGTGTACATGATCCCACACTTTTCTACATGACCAACAAAAAAGGCTGTTGTGGTGGGATCCTTTGATGGGGAGCTCTTCCGTTTTCACTAGCTGTGTTCACTAGTATTTACTATTATTGACTAGCTGTGTGGCCCTGGACAAGTCATCTAACTCCTGTTTCCCTCAGTTTCTTCATGAATAAAATATGAGGATCCCATGAGACGATCCAGGTTATGTTGTTAAAACATCAAACTTTACTTAGGGGACTTTGGGGCCACCTTGTATCTGAGAGGTGCTCTGCTTCCCTCAGAGGGCTATGGTGGTCACTTGGTTGTACTACCCCACTCCTCTCCCTCATCCTTCAAAACAAAACCCTGTTCCTGAGCAACAGATCTTAGAAGCCTCCGCTGGATTGGGCAGGGCCCAGGGAGGGAGCTCTGAGGAGTTTGGAAGGGATTAGATATACATCTTTTAATAAAGAGTGAACCGTTAAATTGCAAAATCCATTTTATTTCTGTCAGACAGCGAGACTGGGTAATTACAGAGTGAGATGGTTTCAGGAATTAGGGCCTTTTTTGTCAAGTTACTGGAAACCTGCTGAATGTTCCCAAGTACTTTAAGTCACTGCTAAGCAGGTTGCATTTGGGTGGCTTTCCCTCTGAAAGGATGAAGGTTTTGGGCAAATCTTTGAGAGGAAGCCAGGTGGCCCAATGGATGGAGCCCTGAGCCTGGAGTTGGGAAAACTTGATCTTGAATCCTTTTTTGGATACTTAATAGTTGTGTGAACCCGGGCAAGCCTCTTAACCTCTATTTGCCTCAGTTTCCTCCTCACTCGATGACCAAGATCTAATCAAGGACAGTAGGGAAATTCTAAGTTTAGGCAAATGGGTAGATTCATGCTCATCATATTTACTCAGACAAGTCTGGGAAAATGTGGATCCTCCCTTTTGTCAGACAGGTGATGTGGAAATTGATGAATCTCTTTGTCTAAGATTTGGGGGCTCAGTATGGTGTACCTCAATACCCTCATTGGAATAAGCCCCCCTCTCATTATAATATTCATTCTCATTACTTTTTAACCAATCAGAGACAATTGCCACCCTCAGGAACACCCACCCTTTTAAGGGCAGATAAGCATTGAATGGATTCCATGGCCCATTTTATTGATAAAATGGCTACCTAGAAACTGTCCCTCAAACTTTTTAATTGTTACATGATAAATTATATAGTGCTTTAAGATTTGCAAAGTGCTTTATATGTAATCTCATTGACCCCTCACAATGACGCTGAGAGGGAGTTGCTAAATGGAGGCCCCCTAGTGTTGGTGACTCGCTTGTGGCCACACGATAATCAGAGCTGGGCCTGGGTCCCATGCCTCCAAGGCCCCTCCACTCCCATGCATTGTACTGTCTTCCAAGGCATGTGCTTCAGAGAGACTTTCAGCTCTTAGGAAAGCCACTAGACATGTGACATTATGATCTGAGGGCCTCTGAAAACGAGATCTTGGATTTGACCCTATTTGTTTCCATTCTTTTGCCAGAATGAGGTCTGTGAAGCTCTTCAGCTTCCACTGAAAGCTAATTATCTCGGTTGCTGTAAGTGTATTAAAAATATCCTTTCCTTTCCAAAAATCTATTCCTATAAATGTTATAAAAAAGAGAGATTTATTTTTCATTTTCTTTAGGGCATTCTCTCTGAGTAGATTAAGTTAACACCAGTGGAAAGGAGTTTGAGTATGTAAAAAGAAAATGAATTGTGGGGAGGGGGAGGGGGGACATGGAGTGGAGGAAGGAAACAAGTAAGTTGTGGAACTCTGTTCCAGTTCTGCTTTCTTGTCATCCTTTCCAGATTCTTTTTGGGGATTTAGAAGGAGGAAGGGTGCAAGGGCAGAGCTGTAACTAGTGGTGAGTAACAGTGTCTTTGTCCCATGGGACCAAAATAAGGAGGTGCTTCCACCCCATGTGGCTCCTCTGTCCATAGGAGAAATTGAGACTCTAGGTCCCTAATGGGTTAGTCCCAGGATAAGGCTTAAGGGGGGAATGAGGCTATGGAAAGGGTGCTGTATCTCTAAATTAAGTGGAACATGGAAGAGGTTGGCAGAGAAGAGGGGACTGAGAGCAGCCCAATTTCTGGGAACCCAGGGGTTGAGCACCAGGTAGGGGTGAAGCCTTCTGGACCATTGTGTGGCCACAGAAGAGGCCTTTCAGGGACCTCACTTCTCTAGAGACGGAGCATTCTCCTCTGTTCCTCATTCTGCCCAGAGAGAGAGAGAGAGAGAGAGAGAGAGAGAGAGAGATGGCCTAGCTTTCAGAAGGTAAGGCCAAGGATTGAGGTGTGAAGCCCCTCCTGGACAGTAACCCATTTCTCCTGCCCCCAAAATAGATTCCCCCCAGGTGTCAGCATTGCTGGTTGTAACTCTGTACAGGGAAAAGAGTGAGCTCTTGTCTTAATTTGGCCTAGAGAGACCCAACTTAGACGCTTATTATGTGCTTATTGTATATGAAGTACCACACTAGGACTTACTTAATACTTAGAAATGTGGCTATTTTTGCAGCCACTCTCTGACTCCTGGGCAAGTCTTCCCTTTACATGGAGAGGTCAGTACATTTTTAGATATTTTCATTATGTGAGTGTCTTCTCATCTCCCTGTGAAGCTGTGAGCTCTACAAGGCAGGGGCTATCTTCTCTAAACATTTTGCCTATCCACAGTAGCAACCATATGTCCTGTACACAGTAGGTATTTAATAAATGTATGCTATTCAATAAATGTGACTATGGGATGCTTGGTGATGGCAATTGCTGCTAAGATGAGAAGAAAGGCCCTTAGCATGGTAAAAGGACTCATCAGAGATGATATCTCTCCTAGCTTTGAGCTCTGCACATGTATAGAATGAGTCTAGAAGCCTACAGGGTAAATCCGGGGGTCAGAACTGAGATCCTATGACACAGTGGAAAGAACATGACCCTAGAAGTCTGGAGACATGAGCAGTAGTCAGAACTATAGCTAGGATGAGGTCCTCAGGGTTTTTGCTCAAGACACTGACATTTAGGGGGCAGAGAAAGGTAAAATATTTTTTTTAATTGTGCAATATAAAAATTTGTTATATTTACATGTCAATCACATGTGCTGTAGAGCAGCAATTGACCATGGAATTTAGTAAGTCAAAATAATTAGTTAAAATAAGGAGGTACCAGGAGTTAATGATCCATATCTATTTGTCACTTATCAGCTAATCTCTTTCAGTCATCTGAATTTTCTTCATTACTCCTTGTATTCTTTCTCCATCCTAAGTTATAAAGTTGACTTGAAAGTGAGTTTCTTATTGCTGCCTTAGGCCCAGAAGTCTCATTGAGAGTTGTGTTTCTGGTTCCCGCTCTCCTCCTAAGGGTGTGACCTCAGGTATGACATTGGTCACCTTCTAGACCTCACCTCCCTCATTGGTGAATTGGGAAGTGGGACCAAAGGTTGGTGATATGTCTGTGAATAATTCACGTGCCCTCCTCTCTCTGGGCCTGTTAGTAAAATGACAGTACCATCTCCCCTACCCAAAAGCAAGGATTGGCCCCATGAACCCTTGAGGTCCCTTTGGCCTCTTGGCTCTCTGGATCTCTCTTCATTCTGATTTCATGATTGGGAGTTGAAAGTTCTCCTGCCAGCACTCAGCTGACAGGAGTGATGTATAGGGTAGGATGATATCCAGCTCCCATTTCTAAGCCTGCATTTGCCCTGAAGTGCTAAGAGCAGCGGAAACATGGATGTCGGTAAATGAGAAGAGCCTGTGATCAGAGCTGATGAAGAAATGGGACTCCATTTCTCCAGACACAATTTTCAGATGACAGCCCTGGCTCTGAGCTTGCCTTCCTTCCCTCTTATACAGGTGAATTGCTTTTCCTTCTTCAGCACAAAATGGTCCCCTTTCTTGTCCTGCTTTACGTGATATATGACAGTTTAAAAACATCATTTGTATCATTATCCCTGTGGATATTCCCAAAAGGAACTGAAAAGGACCTCTCAGAAGGTCCCAGGCATCACTGAACATTGAAAGCTTTTAGCATTTGAAGGAAAGGTATGCCACTTTATTTTATTCTTGAAAAATAATAGTAGTATGCTCTTCCATGGTGGGTAGAGTGATTTCCTTAGGGTCAGGGGTTCAAATCCCATGTCTAAAATTTCCTAGCTTGGTGACCTTAGGAAAATCATCTTTCTTAACCTTAATTTCCTCATCTGTAAAATCAATCAAATAATCAGCAAGTATTTATTAAATGCTTATTATGTGCCAAACACTGTGCTAGGATCTGGAAATAAAAATACAGAGAATGAGCCAATCCCTATTTTAAGGAGACATTAGTATATAGGAAGGCATTATACAGTATAAAGATAAAGAGAATAAATTCGAAGGAGGGAGGGAGGGTGCTAACAGTTAGGTTGATCCCAAAAGACTCGTGTAAAAAACAGGGTTGATGACCCCCACAGTATCTAACCTTATGGGTTGAAATGAGGTGCCAATCTGCCAACATTCCTCTAGTAGATTCCAGAGTCAGAGAGCTTATTCAGATCCTACCCCCAATATTACCTGTGTGACCTTGGTCAAGTCACTTAATCTGTAAAGTGAGAATAATACTAACACCTGCCTCACAGAGTTGTGAGGACCAGATACGATCAGGGCTAAATAATTTCTTTTGGCTCCCTGCTGACCTCGCTTTGTGTGAGTGGATGCTCAGTATTCCATAAAATGTCTTTTCAAATGTTTCATTGATCAGCTGCAAACCTGCCCTATTTACACATGTATTTGCCACTGTGGGTGATGTGTTTTTTGTCTTCATCCCATCACAGCCTTCCCCACCTCATATTGTGGAGGAAATACACAATTTCCCCCCCTTGTAGCTCCCTTTCTAGCAGGCTGCCTTCATCCTCAGAAGTATAGAAATAGCATCCACACAGTAGATTTAAATACTAATAATAATAACTCACACTTTTATGGTTCTTAGTGACTTATCTGTGTGTGTGTGTTTTTTCTTCTGGATCCCAGAACTGCAAAGGAGATCAATTTCAGTGCTTTCCCATGCCCAGGTGAAAATCTGAATTTCATTTCCACAAGTATGCCTGCAATTTCATTTCCTCTCCCAGGGTTTATGATGTTAATTTGCTAGTCTGAGTTAAGTTCCAGTTGTCATGTGTTACTGTTCACCCCAGGCTGTGGACTTCTGAGTAAGTTATCGTTTGTTATTGCTGCCCTTGAAAATTCTGATTAGCTCTCTTGCAATTCTGTTCTTTAGAATTAGTCCTTTCTGCATAATTTTGGTACCAGCTCCTACAAATAATGTTTGCGCTTATTTTCAAACCTTCATTTTTCCCCCTGTGGGTCTTAAATAAAATTTCTTGTGGGATGCTGAAGATTTTTGCCCAAGTGTGACCAATGAGTTGATATGCTGCTGACGAACTGAACCAAGAACATACTGATACTTTCATTATAAATAGAAGAAGACATCAGAGAGGAGATGTGCTTTAATTTTTAAGGAGATGAATGAACATAAGAGATGGGTCAGTCACCTGATAATAATGACTGGTAATTATAGAATGATTTAAAGTTTGTAAAGTGTCTTCCATACATTAGCTTCTTCAGTGCAGCAGGCATTATAAAAGATGAGCAATCCAAGTATTCAGTGGGTATTTAGGGAATGCTAAAAGATCTGGAGAAAGAGTTCTGAAGCACTGGGTGGATCCTCAACAGAAGACTTATGGGAAGACATGAACTGGGGCCAAGTGGGATAAAAAGGCATGCATGGATGTTCCATGGACCAATGGAGGAAGCAGCCCTCCCAGTTCTATGATAGAAGCATAGTATGGTAGAAAAAAACCAACAACAACATGGAATTTAGAGTTGTAGTACCTAGGTTTGAATTCCAGTTCTCTCACTTCCTTCCTGTGTGACCTTGAATTCCTAGAACTGTTCATCAACACAATGACTTGTGTCCAGAAAGTCCTTTTAAACATTTAACCATTTATATGTTGTTGTTGTTGTTGTTGTTTTTTAGAGCTAGCAGAATTATGTCATCCCTGGAAGTTCCAAAGGTTACCTTTGGAGCAGGTATTTTCTGGAAAAAAAAATTAGCTCCTCTTTTTCTCTTAATAAAATGATGTTTTATTTTGTTTGTCTAACAGTTTCAGTGATGTCCTGGTCAGGGCAAAAAATAATGAAAATCCATACCCAAAAAGGAATAATTGAGTTAACTACTGTTCATATCTCTTCAACTGTTTTTATCAAACCCTCAAAGGCTCTACTCCAAAGAGAAATGCTTTTGGACATAAATAATATCCTTCATTTGGATTTTATAAAGTTGCTCAATCTATCACCCGGACATCCATATCAGTTCTAATTTTGTGTTCATGATTTCACCAGGATAAGTGCTCCAGACAGCAGCATGGGGCAGCAGAAAGCATCCTGGCTCTTGAGTTAGAAGACCTAAGTTTGAATCCTGCTTCTGATTCCCATTATCTGTGTGACCCTGGGTAGTTGTTCACCTCTCTGAGTCTCAGTTTCCTCATATGTAAAATGAGAGAGCTGGAATACAGAAATGGCTTCTGAGGTCTCTTCCAGCTCCAGCTAGGTTTCTATATCACTACACCTCTCTGGGTCTCAGTTTCCTTATTTTGTAGAATGAAATCATTGGGCTAGAAGGTTTCTGAGACCCTTCCATTTCTAAATTTATAGAAGAGTTGCAATCTGCCCTATAGAAAGGATGATACTATTATATAGCTATAGAATCCCTCTAGGTTGCCTCACCTCAAGATATTTTCTAACCTAAAATAGAGAAATGAGAAAGTTAGGTGGTAATGCTATATCCAGCTTAGATGAAGTGTTCTTACCCTTTTTGTGTGTCATGGATCCCATGGGCAGTTTTGTAAAGTTTGACTCCTCAGAATAATGATTTAAAAAAAATTATAATAGAAGAAAATGCTCAATTTCATTTGGAGATTAGTTAAGATAAAGGCATAATTTTTCTTTCTCATCCAACTTCATAGACCCCCTGAAATCTATCCAGGAACCCCAGTTTAAAAATTCTGGTCCTTGTTTATTTCTCATGGATTCTAATCTTTAGGCAATACAACACACTCAAAAACCACTGGATATAAGATGAAAATAATACCTTTTTGTAAAGTCAAGTCAATCAACCAATATTCTCTGTTTTCTTTAGATATCTGGTAGAATTCACTTGTGAATCTGACTCTGATACCTTTTTCTTACGAAGCTCATTTTTGGCCTGTTCAATTTATTTTTTTTTTTAAATCGGTTCTTTTAGGTATTCTGTTGTTCTCTTTTGCTTTAATTTCATCTTCATTAGTGGTGTATTCACCCCTTTAAATTTTGATACTAGTGATTTGATTTTCCTCTCTTTTTTAATCACTTTAATCAATGGTTTACCTATTTTTTTTTTTTATTAAAACCAGCTCCTAGTTTTATTTATTCAATGGTTTTCTTACATTCAATTTTACTAATCTCACCTTTAAGTTTCAGGATTTCCAATTTGGTGTTTAACTGGGGATTTTTAATTAGTTCTTTTTCTAGTTTTTTTTTAATTGCATACCTAATTTGTTGATCTGCTCTTTCTCTATTTTATCAATGTAAGCATTTAAAGTTATACATTTTCTTCTGATTGCAACTTTTGCTGCATCACATAATTTTTGGTTTGTGGTCTCATTATTATGATTTCTTTAATAGAATTAATTTTTGCTCCTATGATTTGTTCTTTGATGATTTCTTGACATCTCATACTCACTTGGACCAAAGACCTGAAGAAAGAACGGTCTTGCATGAGACTAAGTCATTCATTGGCTTACTGCACTGATTTTTGTGTTGATAATTAGTTCACTCCAGAAAAGTTCAGTTATCTGCAGAATTTTTAAGAGATGCATTCCAAGAGTGTTCTTCCCCATCAGCTTGGTTTTCTCCTCTGGGATTCTGTTTTAACCATATCACAACTAATGAAGAGAGGAGTCCAGCTGTTTATAGGGAGTTCAGGAAGCCTTTAAAACATCTGTCTCTCTCCTTCTGCCCTCAATTCTGAGAATTGGACTTTTCCAAAGCAATCTTGGGTGATTTTTTTCCCCTGTACTGCTAACTCCTCATGTTCTATAAAAACACTCAGTACCAAGATTGTCTATTCCTTTCACCCTTTCCAAGTAAAGTAAATAGAAGTCTGTGCTGGGTCACCCGATAAAGGAGAATTAGTTCATTTCTAGGAAATCCTCCTGAATCTGTGGCCTGGGGCCAATCTGTTGTTTCTCAACATCTTTGCCCTCCGTGTTCCAAAGACCATCTCTTTTTGAGGTTTTCTTAGTAAGCAGCCTCCTTCTCTTCCAGGGCTCCATAAAATCAATGTGAATTTTAAACATCTCCACTGAATATTCCCACAGGGAATCTCCCTCTGGTACAAGAAAGTCTTACCTTTTCAGAGTGAATGGACACCTGGATGAAAGGAGATCTCAGAGTGTGTCTGGGTCTTATTTTATAAATGAGGAGATTGAAAGGCAGTGATATTGAATGACTTGTGTAGGGGCCACATAGCGCCAGAGTGGTTCTCCCAATCACACACAAGTCCTAAGAACTTTCCAAAGACTTGAAGGAAAGAGAACATCTCTGACTGTTGCTGTTTTTAAGAACTTGATTTGCATCTCATTAGGACTGGAAATAAGCAGGGGACGGGCAGCATGGTTGTAAATAACTTTTGTTTTGTCGAAAGCCAGAATAATTATGTTCTTAGACGCCCTCATCAACCAGTGGCATCCTGTCCCAAAGTGAATTGAATTTTCTTTATACAAAAGTCTAATGCTACAGCCCAAACCAGGTTTTCTCCAGAGGGTTTCAGCCAGATTTATACAATCAAAAGACCACAAGTAGATTTGCATGTCTTTGTGTTAGCCTCCCAAGCTGGGGCTCCTATTCTCAGCAATTTTAACATTGAAATGTTATTGTCTCTCCCTTAGGGGGCTGTCCTGTCTGCTTTTATTCCGCTTTCTTTGTCCGTCTCATCAGTGTAATTGTCATCAAGCATCCCCACTTGGACTTTACTGCAGAGTGAAGCTTCCCAGGGGTGGGGAGCCTGTGGCTCTCTAGGTGAATCCAAACTTCAATGAACATATATGCCTGTGCATACAAACATATGTGTATGTACATATGTATGTATACACACAAATTATTTTGGATTCTTGGTTATATGTGCACATACATATGTATCCACATACACACATTAAATCCAGAATTATTTTTGGGGGGGCACTAACATCTGGGGACAGGGAGGGATACATACTACATACGGGAAGGCTTCATTTAGAAGGCAGTGCTAAATCTGAACTTTGGGCTGTCCAAAAGTGAAGGGGGCTGCCCTTGGCAGTGGGGGGTTCCCCTTCCTGGGGCGTCTTCAGGTAAAGGCTGGATGGCCATTTACCCAATGTTCTTTCTGGGATATGAGTTAGACTAGATGGCCTTTGGGGGGGTCACTTCTGCACTTTTGGGGATCCTAATCTACCCATTCTTTCTATTTGTATCCCAATATCTAGCACAGTGCTTAGCACATAGTAGGTGTTTAATAAATGTGGGTTGGGTAAATGCTCTTGTGACTCCTCCCACACGTATTTTACAAGGAGTCCACCCAATGCACTGGAGGCCTTCCTCTAGGTCAGAGGCTCTCAATCTTTTTTGTCATGGGCCCCACTGACAGTCTGGTGAAGCCTTTGGACACCTTCTCAGAATAAGGGTTTTAAATGCATCAAATATAATACGTAGTATTATAAGATAAACCAATTGTGTTGAAATTTACTTTTACCCAAATGTTTTTTATTATATCTTTCTCCCATCCCATTCATGTTCACTTAGTCAGTAAGCATTTATTGAGTGCTTACTGTATACCAGATACTGAGTAAAGTACTGGGAATAGAAAGGTGAAAAATCATCCTTAAAGTTGAAGAGCTCATACCCTAATGGAGGAGAGAACATGTAAGCAAAGAGACCCACACATGGAGTGGATGGAAGGTTATCTAGCTCCTGGAGGAACCATGAAAATCCTCCTACAAAAGAAGGGTTTTGAACTGAGTCTTCAGGGAGGCTAGAGAGGCTAAGGAGTGAGGTGGGGAGGGAAGGCATTCCAGGCATGGAGGATCATAGAGAAAAGGAGGCAGGAGATGGAAAGGTGACAGGTGAGAGATACCACAAGGGGGAGAGTACAGCTGGATTGTAGGGTAATGCTTTGTAGTAAAATCATTTAGGATGGTGTTCTTTCAGGAAAAAGGGGAATAAGCAGTCAAAGAAACAAATGTTCTTCCTCTGCAGGAAATCTGGGTATTAGGAGAATGAGGGCATATAGTTGTAGCATTAGCATCATTGGGATTGGCTGGAGTGAAAGAGAAGAGAGGCCAGGAGCAGGGAGGGGAGTGGTGGGTATTGTATGAAGCAGCACTGGGTGGGGGCATGGGTAAATGAAGGTGGGCTTGAATTTGTCACATATTCCAAATGGCAGCATGGCCCAATGGATAGAGAGCTACCTTGGAGTCAGAGGGACAGCAGTTCAAGGCCTGTCTCTGAAGCATACTAGCTTTGTGGCCTTGGACAAATTGGTGAGCCTCTCCTAGCCTCAGACTGCCCTCAGAGACCCTTGAGGAGAGAGGAGTTGCTAATCTATAGCTTGGAGGGTGTTTCCATACTGGGATTTCTCCTCACTGATAAAACCACAATTGGGAATGAAGTGTGTTCCACAGCAGGGATTCAGGCTTCACCTGTGAGCTGGGGAGGAAGATGTCAAATCTGATACTTACCCAGGAGCCACTTAATACTTTTTTGTTGACTGGCTAATTAATTAGATGATTTTTTGAGTCTTCCCCTTCTGTATCAATGTGCTTCTGATAAGATATGGTCTTATTTTAGCTAACAATTTTCAATCATTTTTCATTCATATCTGACTCTTTGTGACCCCATTTGGGACTTTCTTGGCAAAGATATTGGAATGCTTTATCATTCCCTTCTCTAGCTCATTTTATTGATGGAGAAACTGAGGCAAACAGGGTTAAGTGACTTGCCCAGGGTCATACAGCTAGTGTCTGAGGCCTGATTTGAACTCAGAAGATAAGTTTTCCTGACTTCAGGCCTGGAGTTCTACTCACTGCCACTGAACCACCTAGCTGCCAGTTAACAATTATCCTAGTGAGGTCATTTTGGTCCTCTTTGAGAAAGAAGGACAATAGCCAGCCAACCCTTAGCAATAGAGGTCTGCTTAAGCCGACTTCTGTTTGTTGAAGTTACTAATTGTTCTTGCTGTGGACATAAACCACTTTTCCTCCTTAATGCACACACACACACACACACACACACACACACACACACACAGAGTTCGACTTTTTATTCTTCAGTATCTGTGTCCCAGTAAAATGTTTTCACTTCATCCTGATGAAATATTGCAAATGATTTAAAAAGAAGGAAATGGGAAATTGTATATGCTTACCTTCCTCCCATGATGTTATGGTTAAATGGATACAATGGAGGGAGTGAGATGGTATGACTGTTCCCAAACATTTATAATCAAAACAGATGGGCAGGAGGCACAAGGAAAGGTAATGTGGACTCTCTCCAGAGGGAAAGAAATGACTGGTGCTATGGATGAGCTCTGCTCACGTGGGACAGAACTATAGCTCCCCAACTATGGAGCAGGACTGAGGCATTGGTGGGAAATGCAGTGTGTGTGTGTGTGTGTGTGTGTGTGTGTGTATGTGTGTGTGTGTGTGTGTGTGTGTGAAAGAAAGAAATAGTGAGAGAGGAAGAGAAGGAGAAGAGAGACAGAGAGAGGGAAAGAGTGTGTAAGAGAGAAAGACAGGGTGAGGGGTGGGGGTTGAAAGACAGAGATGAGAGAGAAGGAGAGAAAGAGATGAGAGAGACACAGAGGGGTGGAGATGATGACAGAGAAAGAGACAGAGTGACAGAGAGAGGGAGACAGTGTCTGTGTAAGAGAGAAAGAGAGACAGGGTGAGGGCTGGGGATTAAAAGAGAGACAGAGTCAGAAGCCCTTCAGCTGTGCACATTTATGAAAGTAAAGCCATGAGAGCTAGGGAGCAGTTCTTTGCTCATTATTTCAAAAGAAATTTGAACAGACTATCTCAATACCAGTCATAGGGGAAGGGAGTAAGTAAAGTTATTTCTTCTCTCTTTTTTTCTTTCTCTCCTCTACTATTTGATTAATTTTTTTTCTCTTCTCTGTGTCCTATTTTGGGATCTGTGATTTAGTCAGAGTGGAGAGCTCCCAGTGTTGAACTCCCTCCACCATGCCACTTAGCTACTCCCTAGAGTGCCTGAGGCATTCGGAGGTTAAGTGACCTCCTCAAGGTCTGGGGAATGTTTAGATGTCCAAGGCAGAGGATGAGATTTGAAGCCAAGGTTTCTTGTTTCCAAGACCAGGCTTCACAGTATGGTGGAACTTGGAGTCCCAAAGATCTGACTTCCAGTTCTGCCTCTTATGATGATTAGATATCTGACCTTGGCAATTTATTGAACCTCTATCAGCCTCAGTTTCCTCATCATCCCTGTAGCACCTGTATCTAGGACTAGCTGTGAGACCCAAGTGAAAGCATGCATGCAAATGACTTTGCAAATTTTAACATGCAAAACAAGATATGATTATGTCTGTCCCTCTCCTTCTACATCCTATCTGAAATACATGGGAAATGCTGTACTATGTGGAGGGTGGGAAGCCCACAGTTCCTTATGGCTTCCATGCTTTCAGGGAGATGACAAGGCATTGGAGGTTTAGTAGCTTACCTGAGGCTCCTACGCCCTTGTGTCTGACCTATGAGTCATTTGAATTCAACAGAGAGTTTTCTCTTGCTTCAGATGGCAGCACCATTTGGTGTCTGGTCAGTGCAGTGGTAGACAGTTGTAGACGTCATTGCTCAGAGAACAAAGGTTGAAATGACTGATAGAGCTGTGGGACAGTAATGGGCTGCAAATGTTTCTATGGATGAAAAGAATCTCATCTCCCCATCATATGCAACCAATTCAGACAGCATAGAAGCTGGCATCTTTCTCTGTCTTCTGCCCTCCTGTCAAATTTAGTTGAAATGGGACTGGGGAGTCCAATCACGTAGATAACTCAGAGAGGTGTTTGGAGAAATCAAGCAAAAAATCTTCAGAATGGCTAAGAGACCTTCAAGATATTTGTCTGGCTCCAGAAATACCAAGTAAAAGAACAGTTTCATTACAATTCCACTGACGACAGAGAAGACAAAACTCCTATTGGATATGTGGTAATTCATAAGCGGCTCATGGAAATATAGGCACTGAGACTGGAAATGTTGAGTGACATGGGCTGGTATATCAGGGCATGAGTAGAAGGCCCTCCTGCCACTTATTTTCATCCTACTGCTATGCTTTTTAATAGCCCCAGTGCATCCTTGGATGGTATGAATGAATATTCTTTCATTAACTCTTTCTTCCAGTCTTCCCAAATTCTTTCCTTTCCTCTCTTGATTTATACAAGATCAAGGAAAAAATCTTACCTTTTTCACAAAGCCTTTTCTGATTTCCCTTAGAATTGGTGCCTTTCCTCTGATTTACTCTGATTTTCTCTGTTTTTGTTGATTTTCTCTGATTTACCCCATATTCAGATGGTTTGTACATAGGTTATTTGTATGCTGTCTCTCCCATTAGACTGTGAATGTCTTGTGAATGCCCCCTCCCCTTTCTTTGCCTTCCTAAAACTTAGCTCTTAATAGATACTAATTAAATGTTTGTTGCCTTGACTTGAAGGGGATGATGCTGGTGGTGATTAAAAATAATATTGAGAGATTCTCAGTTGAGGAATAGTAAATTACTTCCATCAAAAAAGTCTTGAAATGACTACCATAAGCCATGCACTGTACTGCTATTGGGGTTACAAAAACAAAACAATCTCTACCATCAAGAATCATACATTATATTTTGGAAAAACAACATGTAGACATAGAAGTAAATATGTAATGCATGGCAAGTAATTAAGAGGGGAAAGGCACAGGCCTACTGTGAAGGGCAGTTGGTTGGTAACGGTAGGCACTGCAGAGGGTGCAATGGAAGGATAGGGTTGCGTTTTTCCTTTGTTTTTGAAGGGGACCATGGCATCAGGGAAATGATGACATGACTTGCAGTTGACTTTGATTTGAATGAGGAGGAAGGATAGGGAAAAGCAGGGAGGAGTGCCATGGCTGGTTATATGGGAGCTAGGAGTGATAGTTAGGGAAGGGAGCCATGGGAAGCATTGAAGGCTGGTTTTGGCTACAGTCCCATAAGGAAGATTCCCTCCCATCCCAGGATTGCCCAAGTCTGTCCCAGAAGCCTCTTCTTGGCTTTTCCAAGGCAGTCTGTCTATGCTCTTTTCTCTATCTCATCCCAGATTGCAGACAGGCTTTTCTGGTTGGGAGGGGGAGTAGAGAATGGGGAAGAAGAGCGAAATGCCTCTTAGTCATTGGTCTCTGTCCACAGCCTGGCTACCATGACACTTGGCTCTTCTACCTCCCCTTCCCCTCCATCAACGTATGTCTTGGTGGCCGGGGGCTGGAAGTCTGTGGTCTTTGGGGCTCCTATGCTTCCAACTCATTCGAACCTCCTTGAACCTTTGAGTAATTGTCTGCCAAGAGGAAGTTAGGCTGAGGACTGGAGAACCAGAGGTGGAGATCGCCTTTTAATCCACCATCCCCTCCCTTTCTGATGGTACTTATCTTGTGTTCTGTTTCCCATCTTCCTTTCCCTTCCAAAGTAATAACCTATTTCTTCACAATTTCATGAATGAGATAATCGTTTCTGCCAGACCCACGAGACTATCCAGTTAATGAAAAATTCCTGTCAATAATAATAATAGTAATGTAATAAAAGAACAGAAGACATTTATTAAATGAGAAATGTGCTTTAAGTGTGTGTGTGGGGAGCCACCACTAAAAGTCAAGTGTATATTGAAAATAATGAAATGCTATTTAAGGAGGTTATGTTGGAAAGTTTTGTTGTTAAATATCGTGTTTGTCCAGTACATGAGGCTACTCATGGAGCTGGGGAAATGGTTTTAGAACATGAGAGAAGCACTAGTTCCTCTGCCAGAGGGCCTGGTTCGAATCTTACCCTGGAGGCTTATTGCCTGGGTAGTTTGGGAAAGTCTTTCCACCTCCCCCTGCCTCAGCTTCTCTCTCTGTAAAGTGAAGAGGTTGGGCTAGTGGTCCTTTGAAGCCTTTTCGGGCTCTAGGTCGATGTTATTATTTTCCTGTGTAGCGTGGGGCTGTTTCTAGAAAGTCTGTAAAGTGAATATATGTGCATTGATGTAGCCACATGCTCTTCCGTGAGGGGGAGAAGAAGGGGAAGACCCATAGCTACCCCAGCTTTGGTCTGTGACTTCATATTCAAAAGGTCTACCCCCCTGAACTTCCCCAGTTCTCTCTCTTAGAAGACCAAGTTGTTTCATTGTCAATTCTATATCACAGCAGGCTTTGCAAAAATGACTAATTTACTTAAAATAGTAAGCATTGTGCCTTTAAGAGTTCATCAGAAGGCAAACAGCTCTAGAAGCAGACCTCGTCATTGTCCCAATTCACTGCTCTCCAATGCCCACCAGCCTACCCCTTGGGGACCCCAGACTACCTCTGAGGGAAGTCTGTTCACACAAAGTTTGTGAGCTAGGGAAAAGTCAGGGGCATCCCCTGTCAGAGGGACAAACATAAAAGGGGTCCCACCCTCAAATTTAGGGCACTGCTTCCATCACAGATTGCTGAATAAGACCAGTGATCAGCAGCCACTGCTATCTCAGAGGGGCTCAGCTTCACATCTGGCCTCTAACCAGGAATGGGGACAAAACTCATTCCTTTTACCTGGGTTGTTAAATCTTGCCAGGAGAAATTTCCAAGTCCCCTCATCCTTAGCATCAGGGTGACAAGCCACCTAGAAAGCCTCCTCCTGCATCTGCTGACTTCTGATTTCTTTGTCTTCCTCCCAAGACTCTTTTTTCAAAGGTCCCACATGGAAACATCATTGGATTATGCTCCCAGATCTTTGGGGGAATGCAATCCAGAGGGTTCTTGCTTACCTAGACATGAGTCAGCCTCAAAGCTGGGAGGCACCAGTTTCTAACAATAGAACTTTTTGCATTGAATTTATTATAAAATTGGAGTGCTGGATTCTTTTTTGTGGGGAGAGGGAGCAGCATAGTTGACTCTAAGATAGAACAAAATTAGAATTCAGAAAGCAGATTATCTTTTTAATGATATTTATATCACCTACTTTCCCCAATATTTTCCTTTTCTCCTCCGAGAACCACCCCCTAAAATAAAACATAAAAGGGGGGAGGGGACTGGTCCAGCAAAATCAACCAACACATTGGAAAAGTCTGACAGTGTGTGCCATGTTCCACACATGTCACCCCCCACTTCTGCCCAGGTGAGGGAGCTGCCTTCTCATATCTCTTCTATGGGGCCAAGTTTCAGAGCCGTTAAATTTGAATTATTTTGTCATCATTGTTGTTTCCTTTTATGCTATTGAGCAGCTCATTCTTTCACATCATCTATCCCCCAAGAAAACAGTTTCTCATAAATTCATCATTTAATAATAATGATGCAAACAGGAATGCAGTTAGTCACAGAGTTGTTTTCACATTTGGCAAAATAAGATTGGAAGAAAGATGGAAAAGAACATCCCAGAACCCCCAATGATGGCTGCTCTCCTGAGAGAAGTCACTAGGTCACTGCTAAGCCCCCCACCTGCTGTGCAGTGTCTGTTTTGTCTTTAACTCTCTCCCATTTCCTGGTGCATTGAGAGGCAGGTGTGTTTCTGTGGGCAGAGAAAAGGAAGAGTTGGGGTGCAGCAGGGGTGCCCATCCCAAATGGGGAGCCAACAGAAAATGTCACAAGAGCACACAAACAAGCAGGGCAATGCTAGAAAGGGCTGTTTAGAAGAGGTCTTCTTGTCTGCCTCCTCCCCATTTCACAGAGAGGTAAACTGAGGTTTCCTTCACTTCTAGGAGCCCCAAAGCAACCCTCTAAGGCCCAAGTGGCAGAGCAGAACCCCTCACACCAGTGAGATCAGTTCCAATTCAACAGTTTGGCTGAATTACTGCTGTTGGTGTGGCCTCAGTGTTATTGGAGAGCACTGTTGATGCTGGGATGCCCACCTTTCAGGGGCCAGGGCATGGGGGAAGGTGACCGGTGCCAGAGGCAGGAGGGCGTAAGTGAAGCCCTGGAGGAAGAAGGGGACAGGGCTTCTGGAGAGCTGTTGAGGACTCGTTCTCATCCTGATTCCAGCTGTCACAATTGTATCTCTTACCAGGAAGGGAAAAAAGTGACTTTTCTTTCTGTTTGTCCTTGGAAGCTGTGAAAGAGCCGCGGTTGGAGAGTGCACTGTTCTTGGGGTTTTATAGATGGAGAGCTGTGAATCAGCTGGCGGGGGGCAGGCCGGCCACCTGGAGAGGCAAGAGTGCTGAGACAGGACACAGGCCTGGCCCTCTGTCATAGCAACATTTTAATTGGAGTCTTAGGGCTGGATAATTTGGTGACTTCCTCCATTAGCACAATTCTGCCAACTTATCAGTCTTCCTCCCCATCACTAAGCCATCCCTCCAGCCGCCCTCCCAGCTTCCTTCTCTCCAAATTCCTGCCAGGCTGAATTAGTGGCTAGGAATATATCCCCACAACTCCTCCCAAACTCTCATCCTTCCTCAGGTTAGTCAGTCAATAAACATTTATTAAACACCTACTAGATGCCAGTCACTGTGCAGGGATTCAAGGGCAAAGGCCAGCCCTTGTTCAGAAGCTCATTGTCCACTGGGCAGACAATCTGCAGACAGCTGTATACAAATGTGCAAACCTTCCTGCTCTGTCATCATGTCATAGTCTGAGAGTCAGGTGGGATCCAATAGGCTTGTAGAGGTCACATAGCCCATCCTCCTCATTTTGAAGATGAGAAAACTAAGACCCACAGCAGCTAAGTGACTTGTCCAGGGCCATGCAGTTAGTGAGTAGAGGAGACAGTCAGAATATGAACACACGTCTTCCAACTTCAAATTCAGGGTTCTTTGTGCTGGACCATAGATAACAATAAGAAGGTGAATAATATGAAACCACACTGGGAGAAGAAGAATGGTGCCAGATTGTGGAAGGCCTTCGAGGGTAGTCAGAGGAGTTTAAACTTGGCTCAGTAGGCAGAAGAATAATACAGAATGCAAACTGATTAGAAGGAAGACTTGACTGCCCTTCCCACCCCACATGCTCCATTCCCACAGAGGTGGGCTGCCCCACAGAGCCTCATGCCACCAGGGGGAGAGGAGACACATGGCAGAACTGGCTCTGCCACAGCTAGCACAGGCTTGTGACTTCACAGATGCCACCTGTCGTTTCCCTCAGAGCTGCTGATGTATCCACTGAGATGTTTTCTCTGCTAAGCTGCCATCTCTTATCTCTCTCCTGACATGCCTTTGCCCTCCATCGAGTCTCGGCTCATCTGCTGCTAACCCACTTTTCTAATGAGCTACAACTGCCACATGCCAGCTTTCATTTGAATTGTCATTGATGAGCAGGAAGGGGTGTTTATAGCTTTTCGGTGAACCAACAGATAGCTTTGGGGCTGTGTGTGTTCTTTTGTGAGTCATAGACACAGTCTCACTTGGCCAGCAGAGCAAAAGCCCTCATCAAGGCAGCCCTTTTTAATAGACTGTGCTTCCCCTCAAGTCAGGGCTCTGACAAGCCCGTGTGATACTAGGCTTGCATTGAGTAACTTTCATTCAACTCCCATCACATCCCTGATACCTAGCACAAGGGTCACGTAAATCACCCTGGAGTTAAACTTGGTTATAGTGGAGGACTGGGGTGGAGGTGGCAATTCTTGCTCTCCATTCTTTCAGTTATACCCAGGTCATTGCCCATCTTATATGATTCTTTTTTGTTTGTTTGTTTTTTGGAGGGGAGAAGGCAGGGGAATTGGGGTTAAGTAACTTGCCCAAGGTCACACAGCTAGTAAGTGTTAAGTGTCTGAGGTCACATTTGAACTCAGATCCTTCTGACTCCAGGGCCAGTGCTGTGCACCACTGAGCCACCCCATGATTCTTACTATAATTGCTGCTAAAGGGATTTTAACTTGGTTTAAACCTTAGCTTGTCTTAAACCTAAGTTAAAAAGGCAGTGGAGAATAGATTTACTGTGAATTTCATATCTGGAGCTGTGTGATCCCAGGCAAGTCGCTCAGTGTCCCAGGCAACTCGATAAAGTTACAGTAATAGACAATATACAATACCAATAATAGACTCAGTAAGTTACATAGAAAATCCCAGCCTCCATTGCTAGAGAAAGTTTCCTCTCCTGGAGTTCCTTCTGCCAACAAAATCACTATTCTTTGTAAAACAAGGGTGTTGAATTATTGTTCCTGAAATTCTTTCTAGATCATAGTTCCTATGATTTCAATGAAAACCAGATTTTTAAAAAGTGGCTACAATTTTTGAGAGACTTCTTTAAGTCAAGAAGGAAGAGACCAAAATGGTCACAGTAGCAGCAGAAGCAGCATTTGGAAAAACAAAAATGTCAGAGGACAGGAATTGACATCTAGAAACTCAGCAAAGCTTTGTGCTTGAATTGTGTCTCAATTAAGTCCTAAACATTACTGAATGTTATGATGCTATTAATAAGACAAGGTAAGCAAAAAAGATGGCATTAACGATGGTGACACAGGGATTTCTATCTCTGAGACATGAAACGAGAGGAGAATCTGGTGGGTTGGAAGGTCATAGCCCAGTGATTACAATGACAGTTGACAAAAGGCATGACAGCCTTCTAGCCCAAACACAGAAATCTGCTGCTCCCTGTTGCCCAAGTGATGGGACTTCTTTTTGTACAGTGAATCAAAGGCGAACATTTGTTTTCTGACAAGTTCTCAACACTGATGCAATGGGATTTGTATTTTTAAATTAAAAATCAAAAGGGATACATGGGAGGACTCCATGAAAAGTTGTGTTTGCATTAAGCAGGTAGCCAGCTGTGGTGGACTTGGATTGGACCAGAGGGGATATCCTGGGGAGAAAAAAGGGCTAAGTGAGCAAATAGGTGGGGTGTGTCAGCTAAACAGAGGCTCCAAATAGAGGTCACTTCTGCCTTTCATCTTCTCCTGTGGGAAATTCCTCCTCATTCTCCACACTCCTGGTAGACCTGGCTTTATTGACCCAGGTCTAAGGAACCCAGGTGACAGTTCTCCCATTGCAGTCAGCCAGTGTGGTTTCACAGATTTCATTAAATCTAGAGCTGAAAGGGTGCTGGGAATCATCCAGTCTAACAAACAATCTCATTTTACAGAAGGAGACAAGTCCCAAAGAAGGTTAGTGACTCATGTATAACCTCTGTCAAATTGCTTGCCTCCTCAATGAATGGGGAGAGGAAGGAAGGAGAGAATTTGGAACTTAAAATTTGGGGGAAAAAAGAATTTTAAAATTGTTTCTACATGTAATTGGGACAAAATAAAATATTGAATAAGAAAAAAGGGTTAGTGTCTTATCCAACAACTAGAAAGTAGGAGATAGGAGATTAAAACCAAAGTATTTTTTTTACTATATCTAATGTTCTTGGTCCCTTGAGGACATTTTCATAAGCTGCTAGAGAAGCAATTTAAAAACCAGTAACTGGCACATATCATTTCATAATTCTTTCATTTGAATATGTCCTTTCCCCAGTATGATTGCAAGCTTCCTGAGGGCAGAGCACCTAGAAGGTGATTAGTGAAATCAGTGTGGACATTTTATTTGCTTTAAGTAGGCCCTTTTAGCTCTAAGGAAGCAAATCACCTCTTTGGCTGAACTTGAATAGGCATCACAAAGTTAGGAGGAACATTAGAATACAGAACAAAGACTTAGAATGTCAGAACTAGAAGGAATCTTAGGACATGGAATATTTTAATACAGACCATTAGGGTTGGACATGACTGTCATGATCACTTTTACTTTTATGTCATGGACCCCTTTGCAATCTGATGAAGACTACAGGTTAATTTTTAGAATAATTATTATAAATGATTGAAAGAAATGATAAATTTCATTTAGATGTTAGTGGAAAATAAAGCTGTATTCCCCCATCCTCCATCTAAGATAATAAATCCTTTGAAATCTATTCATGGGGGGGTGTAGACTCCAGGTTAAAAAACCCTAACCAAATATAACCCTCATAGTTTTCAGATAAAGTAAAATGAATCCCAGAGAGGGGATGTGATTAGCCTGAAGTCATAGCAACAAGGTCATGGTAGCAACATCAAGAGGGCATCATGCCTTTGGATGGGTAGGTATGGGCAAGAATAGGGGATAAAACCAGTAACAAATCATACAACCATAAAATGATAGAATCATAGGTCTAGAGCTGAAAGGGCCCACTGAGTCTAACACTCCACGAAAGGAGAGAAACTGAGGCCTAGGGAAGTAAAGTGATTTGCCCAAGGTCACACAGCCTATAAGCACTAGAGGCAGTATTTGAATGAAGGTCTTTTGACTCTAAAGACAATGCTTTGTTCACTGTGCTAGGCTGGATCTTTGGAGTCAGTATCTCTGCAGTCCCAGCATAGAGAGGAATTGGCAGAGGATGCTTTAAGCCTCTCAGCTACTCTCTGGGGTCCTGAGCCTGAACATATAACTCACAGGACTGAACATAATGCAGATGTCATACTGACTCTGTGACCCCCTAAATCTCGAGATAATGGCTCATGAGGCTGGAAATGGGCCCATGCAGTCCATCATGAGACTGTTATCGAAGAGAGGGGGCTCTGTCCTCCCAACCTTCATGGGGAAGCTTGCAGGTGTGAATGTAAGTGTGAGGATAGAACAACATCCCAGACAAATGGTCATCCAGCCTCCGCTTTCTGACCTCTAGGGATGAGAAATTCACTACCTGCAGTATCAGCCCTAATTCTTTTGGACAGATATAACCATTAGGAAGTTTTGCCTTGCTTTGACTCTGTATCTTGCCACTTGTCATTGTTTATAACGGGTGGTATCTGATGAGGGCCTGAGCCCCTCTTCATTTGAATTGAGCCATTTTTTAGTCATGTCTGACTTTTCATGACCCAATTTAGGTTTTTCTTGGTAAAGATCCTGGAGTGGTTTGTCATTTCCTTCTCTAGCTAATTTTACAGATGAGGAAACTGAGGCAAACAAGGTGAAGTGACTTGCCTAGGGTCACACAGTTAGTAAGTGTCTGAGGCCAGATTTGAACTCAAGAAGATGAATCTTCCTGACTCTATCTAGTGTTCACCTGGATACCTGTTATCATCTTTAGCTGGAACTGCATCAGCTGCCTGGCCTCAGAGATGCCCATTATGTGGGAACAAAGGGCGAGGGACAAAGATAAAAATGGAACAGCCCTGACCTCAAGGGGCTTTACATTCTGTTGGTAGAAAATGACTTGTATAGTGTAGTGGAGAGCATGCCATTCCTAGAATCCAAAAGGCATTTAGGTAGATAGACAGACAGATAGCTATAGATACTGTATATAGTTAGAGATTGATATATAGATAGATATAGAAAGCTATAGAAATCTATCCATATCTCTATATACTGAGAGGGAGACGGACAGAGATAGAGAGACAGACAGAGACAGAGAGGAGAGAAAGAGGGAAAGAGAGAGAAAGAGAGAGAGAGAGAGAGAGAGAGAGAGAGAGAGAGAGAGAGAGAGAAAGGGAGGAGGTTGTTAGGTACTTGCTATATGCCAGACACTATGCTAAGCACCAGGTATACAAATACAAGTAAGCAAGATATTTCCCTGCTCTTAAGGAGCTTAAATCTGAGTGAGGGAAGAACACATGCAGGGACAGTGGAAGGAGGGCTGAGGCCATCGATGTGAGAATGGTAACAAGATCACAGATGTAGCCTGGAGCTTCAGGCCGTTGTAAGATGAAGCCAGAAGCTTCACCTGTCAGAATTGGGGGTGTCCAGGATGGAGTTCAAGTTCCCTGGCAGGGGAGGGCAGAATGCCTCTGATGAATCTGGCCAACCTGGCCCATGCCCTAGCTGCAGAATTCTCCTGTCCTCTTCGTCTCTAGTCGTTGGCTCATTCTCTCCCCTGAAATGCAAGAAATATTGATCAAATGTTATCCAAACCCATGACCTTGGGATAAGTGCTAGGAATACAAGATGAAATGTAGGGGTCCCATTAAATGGTCTCCAATGTGCCAGTTCCAAATTCTCTGATCCTAACATATCCTGTGATTTTAATATGAATCTTGTAACCACATTCCCCTATAGAATCTTTACATAGAATCTCCTGGTGATAGATTGTTTATGTGAACTGAAAGAGAACAAAGAGTTAGGTACAACATCTGAGAATGTGAGCCTGGGTGATTGTGCCTGGGTGCTTAATCAATGTTAATTGATTGATTAATTGGTGCCTCAGTAGTACTAGGGTGGTTCCAAACAGAGATGGGTTTGGAGGAAAGCATACTATAGTCTATTCTGTCCACAGCTGAAGCTCATGTAAATAACAAAGAAAGTGGGTCAGAAACACATGCCTGAGTATTAAATATGAAACAAATGGAGACTCAAGTCAGGATGAATTTGCAAGGTTGTAGGGTGGGTATTGGTGAGCTCCTAGGAAACATAGTGTGAGGTTTGGCTAAAGTTCAAGAAACTGGTTGGTCAGCCAGGTGTGAATCTGAGCAAAGACCTGAGACTTTAATGCTTAGCTGTGCTTGGAACATGGTAAGCATTTAGCAAATGATTGTTCCCTTCCTACACCCTATGAACCACCTCAGCCTTCTTTTTAAAATAATCATGGATATCATTTGTTTTTCATTATCAATAGTTCCTAATGTACCCCTCCCACCATCCCTTACATGACCCTTTATAATAACTAAGGAAAAAGAAGAAAAGAAAGTTCATTAAAACTAATACATCAAAGAAGTCTGACGTTGTTTGTGTTCTCCCACCTCCATAGAAGCAGGAGAACGTCTCTTCCCCTACCTCTTCTTTGGGACCAAGGTTATCTATTATAATTCACAGCATTCAGTTCAGATTGTCTTCTTGTCTTTCTGTTTACAGTGATGTGGTTTTTGTGTAGGCTCTTTTCCTGGCTCCACTAACTTTACTTGCTAGCTCATCTCTAGCTTTCCATGTTTTTTGATATTCTCCACATTCATTGCTTCTTATAGCCCAGGACTATTCTATCACATTTATCTACCACAATTTGATTTGCCATTTCCCAATCCAACCCTTTTATTTCCAGTCCTTTTAAAATTGATTTACTGCTATGGTCTTCCCCTCTCTGCTGGTACCAAGACCACAGGATCTCCAACCTACTGACCTAATGCCATTGGTGCTAGGGCTACAAGACCTCAACCAAAGTTCCAGATGACACTTGGTTGTAGCCTCTAGTAGAACCAGGAAAATCAGAACAGCATTCTGAAGACTGTTTATTACTTTGCCTATAGTTATGGTAAAGTATCCCTAGATAGATAACAGTGCTTTGGTTGTGTTTTTCCCATCCGAAAAGTTAGACTGCCCATTGGCCTGGTTACTTGAGACAACAACATTCCTTTCTGTTGATTTATATTCTTTCTGAAAACAACCAAACATCACCTCTGACAGACACTATTCAGCATGCTAGTTAAGCACACAATAGACAATTTAGAGAAAGAGGTAAAGAAATTCAAACCCTCAACTATAATAGTCTCTTGGAAGTGATTTCCCCCGCCTGGGCCATTTTGCTTATACCTGTCTTATTGATTTTTTTGCATTATGTCCTGTTAGTATTATTTGTACATATGTCTTCTCTGTATCTCCTACTGTACTATAAGTTTCTTGAAGGCAAGGATTGTATCTTCTTTTTTGTCTTAGGTTAATGGCAGCTAGGTGGTACAGTGGATAGAGCACTAGTCCTGGAGTCAGGACAATCTAAATTCAAAATCTGGCCTCAGACCCTAACTGTAAGACCCTGGGCAAGTCACTTTACCTGTTTCCCCTCGGTTTCCTCAATTATAAATTAGAGATACTAATAGCTCCCACCTTCCAGGGTTGGCAAGAGGATCAAATGAGTCAATATTTGTAAAACTCTTAGCACAATGCCTGGCACATAGTAGATGCTATATAAAATTAATTCTTATTATTAGCTCAGTAAGTTTGTGGATGATTTCTACCAAGGGATCCCCAAGACCGCTATATAAGGGGCTGGTCCCAGACAAAAAGGAGACACATTTTTACTTCCTTGTATACTCTAACCTGACTTTTTGTGTGGTTCTGTCATTTTTCCCCCCTGACTCTTATCTGATACCTTTTTTTTTCCTATCACATAGGCTCCCTCCTCCTTTATTTACCATTTCTTCTCAAACCTGCTATTAGGAAAGGACCTGGTAAAGACGTGCACACTCAGTGATTGGTATGCTTCATGCGCTGCCTTACCCAGAGGTCCCACACTAGACTCTGTCATTTAGTACCTGAGTAATCTTGGGCAAGTTGCTTACTTTTTTGGGCTTCAGTTTTCTTATCTTTAAGATAAAAAGGTTGGATTCATTGATAGTGCCTTAAGGTTTATGAAGTTTTTTGCATACATCTTATTTGATTGTTTTTCCAGACAGTTTAATTTAATTCAATTCAGTTGAATAAAAAATTTAAATGTCTACTTTGTGCAAAGCATTGTGGGATAGCAATGGAGATACAAAGATACAAAATGAAGTGTAGTCTTTGCCCTCAAAGAGCTTCTAGTCCACTAAAAGAGATATGACCCATACCCAGATTTGGTGTAATACACGGTCGAGTGTATTGGGGGCAAAAGAGAGAGAGACAGACAGAGTTCTTTAGGAAAATATGAGCGTGAAGAGAACATTTTCAGCTTTGTGGTTCAAAACCCCTTCTTCATAAAAACTATCAAAGAGGAGATGGTACTGAAGGAAGAGAAGGATTGTCATTTCTGTGATCATTTATGAGGAAAGGGGAGACCTTCTTTCGTATGTTGCATGTTTAACCAAGATGGGGGAAAGGACTACGTTTCCCAGCATACTGGGATTCAGAGTACTAATACTCATGAAGGGAAACAAGAACTCCATTTCTTTTGTGATGCCATAGGCTTGTAGGAAACTGGCACAAAGAAAATTCTAGAACTTTACTGGAGGTTTCTACATGAGTTATTTATTGAATACAAGGAGGGAAACATGGACCAGGAAAGCAGCATGGATGTGACCATTACAAGTAGCAACTAGGATTGCCTGAGGTGTTAGAAATTGAGACTAGCCAAGAAAGCAGTAGCAGTAGCACTTATTGTAACTGTGGAAGTCACAGTAGTGTTGATAGTAGTAGTCGTAATAGTGTTTATTTTTATAATATTTTACAAATATTATCTCTTTAACTTCAGAATAAACCTGCGTATTATTATTTCATTTTATATACAACAAAACTGATGAATAGAGATTGGTATTTTCCTAGCAGCAATGCTAGGTAATCCATGATCAAGTTTCCTTTCTCCCTCACATACTGAACTTTAGCTACAGAGAGACCTTCCTCATATCTTTCCCTAAGGGAGCCAGAAGTCTTGTTGGAGACCAAAACTAATCTAGGAAAAGGTGAATGAAAATATATTTGTCTTGGAATATGACTAAGATTGTTTTCTGTCACTTAACTCTTTATATCTGTCTCAATTCAATGTTTTACTCTTTCCCAATGCTATTCGAGGTCTGATTCTATGAGCTGGGGAGTTGCTGATTATCTAGGCCAGAGTTAACTTCAGAAATGTCCAGTTTTCAAATTGGGTAGAGGCAAGTGAGACAAGATAGAACATAATAATTACATATCCTCATGTTTTGAACCTTAGTCCATGAGTGTTCAGAGAAGTTGAGACCTAATGCACTACCCTACCTTAAGTTTTCATCAAGGCATTCTGGTTCTTAACAAGATCATTTGGTTCTGATGTCCAAAACTGCATTTCTCCTCTAGCCCTCTCCACCATTGATGTCAGTGCAAATAACTAATGGCAACAAGAATTGAACTCCAATCATCCAGGAATGTAACATTTTAACTCAACTCGATTATATTAAGTGTGCAAGGCCCATGGGCAAGGTCAGAATAACAAAAAGCTGCATCCAGCCACCACTGACTAAGGAGAATGAAATCACGCTTGCCTTCCATGAACTTATATTCTCCTGTAAGAGACAGGATGTTCACAAATAAAATACATACAAAATAATAGAAAGTAATTTCAGGAGGGAGGGAGCACTGACAATTGGAGAGCTTGGAAAAGCTCTTGTAGCACCAACGTTGTGCTTTAGTCGAAGTTATGTAGTCGAAGACACAGAGGAAGGGAGTAAGTACATTCCAGACGATGGTGGGAGAGTGAATGCAAGGCATGGATTGAGGATGGGCAAAGACTAAAGAGTTTGAAGACCATCATGGAGGGTTGTTTAAACCATGAGCTATCAATATGACACTGTCTAGGAGGGCTAAGTCAGGGGATTCTTTCCCCATCTCCCAATTTCACATGAATGAATTTGGCAGGATTTTCAGGTGCCGTGTTTTTGTTGTTCTTAAAGTAGCTTCCAGTAATTTTGGTGAAAGAGTTTGGCAATGGACTTTGTACATATGTGTGGAGCTTAGATCAACAATTTATTAGCAATCCCACTTCAAATTATTTCCTTGGGTACTGTGATGCCATTGTCTTGTCCTATCACATGTCTTATAACAAACTCATGGATTGACAGAATATTAGAGTTAGATCCAGATGTGTGTTGGAGTTCGCTTGTACTTGCTCCCAAAAACCAATCATTAAATTTTTGGGGTGAATATTTACCCATTGGCAAATACTACAATTCAGGGCTTGAGTTACTGTTCTGTTGATTGTTTAGATTTTGGAAAGTGATAGAGAAAATGTTAATAAGGCAAATCAGACTTTTAAAAAGCGTATTACGCATTTTGTTAAACATTTGCTAGCATACCCATGGCTGGACCAGACTTTGGAGCCTTTTTACTTTACAGATAAGGAAATAAACTTAACATAAAAAAAGGCTTGGCTCCAAAGTCCCATGAGCAGTGGAATCAAACTGATGCCTTCTAACCCTAAATCCATAAGTACAATATACTTTAATGCAATTCCTACTGAGAAAGGAGGTGCAGGGAAACCCAATCATTTTTGCTCTAATCTTTGTATTATTGGCACATAGTAGGTGCTCTATAAATGTTTGTTTGGTAATTTCCAATGAGCCCAAAACTTAAAAAATTCATACTGCCCAAGTGGGCAATATTCATCAAATTTGGAGTCAGAGGACCTGGGCCTGCTGCTTTGTTACCTCTGTGTTCTTACACAGATCACTTCACTTCTCTGGGACTCGATTTCCTTTTCTGTAAATTCTGTAAAATCAGGGAGTTGATACAGTGAGGTGCCTTCCAACTCAAAATTTCTGCCTCTAACCTATTTTCTATCTTTTTGTGTTTCCCAGCAAATAAAGAGCTGCCTGAGCTTTAGGAAGCCTTCCTGGTTAATCTTGCAGTGAAATTGCAATGTTGCATTTGGGGCCTCGGCTTTATTTCCATAACAACAGACTGATAGGTCTTAAACACAGGGTAGTGAAGATTTTTTAACACAGCCTCTCCAAACTCCATTCTTCTAAGCACTTTCCCCTTCATTTTAAAATTCTTCCGAGAAAAGTTTAGCCCATCAGATGGATCCTGATTTGGTTTCAATTGACTCATTATCCCCCCTCACCCCAAGTAGAAGCTATTTATCTTACAAAAGCCTTGCAAATAAGTCTGTAATGATATTTCCTAGTGAACTAAAAATTCCATCTATGCCAACACAAAAGGATTTGCAACCCAAGGCTCTGAATCATAGATTACCAGAGCTGGGAGGTATGAAAGTGATACAATCCATTACCCCCATTTAGCAAGGAGGAAACTGAGTCTCAGAAAAGGAAAGAATTTGCCCAAGGTCATATAACTTATCAGTGTCAGAGCTGGGGTTTAGAATCCGGTCTCCAGATACCCAGTCCAGAGCTTTTTTCATTGAATGGTGCTGTTTTGGCTTAAATGAAGTCTTGTCTCATATCAGAGGACATTTGGGAATCACACCTGTCCTTTTAACATCTGTTGGTCAAGGTCAAGAATCTGGGACATCTTGGAGGTGAGCACACTCACCCGTGTTCAGTGAATAGTAATGGTCAGCAATATAGCAAGTTTGTCCATTCTCTCCAGGGATGGTGACACAGGAATTATCTAACTAGGTCACTTCACTAGGAGAGTATATTCAGGTGGTAAACTTTCTGTTTTGTTTTTCTTGGCAATTTATGTGCTTGTTCAATATTTTATTAACTTATTATGAAAGGCAGCATGGTCTACTAGTCAGAGAACTGACATGGAAGCCGGGAAAACCTATGTTCAAGTCACTTCTCTGACACACACAGACTGTGTGGCCCTGGGTGAGTTATTTCCTATATCAACATTATAGGAAACTCTCTGAGAATCAGTTGCCCAATTTGTACTGGTAGGGGAGTTTCTTCATTGGGAGTCACCTATAATGACTTCACAGCTCTAGTCTCCACCAAAATATTTTATCAGAAATTTAATATTGAACATGAGTACAATATATATAAACCTAAATATTAACTATTTGTGCTTAAATGAATTTATTTCAATGCACAAAGTATTTCAACCACTCTAACTCCATTAAAGTTCTTTGCCCATTTGTTTTTATTCAGTTTTCCAAATGAGTTAGAGTTTACTTGAATTTCATTCTTATTTTCTGCACTATTTTATAAATGTCTCTTCAGATTTCACACTTGTCCATTTTAATTGCAATATAGAATTCCCATCAATGTATCACAGTTCTTTTAACCACTGTTAGGCATTGTGGAGAAAGAGGTATACTCATTTATTCCTGTGAAACTGCAAGCTTGTAGCATCTTTCTGGAAAGTAATACGGCAATACATAGTCAAAGTTGCAAAAAAAAAGTCATCTTGGACCCAACAATTCCATTGTTGGAAATTAACCTTGAAGGCATTATGAAAAAGAACAAAGAAAAGAGCCATTTCTGTGGTTTCCCCCTAGTTACTACAAGTTGTTTTGATGGTAAGAATTTACAGTGGATTTTATTTATGTGATTGTAGCTTGGATGAGTGGTTTATTCCCATGTACACCTTCATTTCTTGGGAAATTGTCTACTTCTTACAGGGCCCTCCACATAATAGATGCCAGTCAAATCAAATTCTCAAAGAACCACATAATGGAGTCCCAGAAATAGCTATGGGGCCCATGAAAATGTAGAGGGAATAAAATAGTTTATCTCACCTTTCCTTCAATGCCATTGACTGACTGAAATATCGATCAGTAAAAGGCTTTCCAGTGAGAACTGCACACACACACACACACACACACACACACACACACACACACACACACACACACACAGAGCCCCTGTATGTTCATTGTTTCACTTTTTGTTTTTAAAACCTTCGATAAGTCATTTTACCTCTTGTATTCTCAGTTGTGCTGGTCTTACTGGTCTCTGAGGTCGACAGTCATGACATTCTATTCGATGAAATATTTGAATGTTCATATCCCTACAAGGGATTATCTGTAGATTTCTTTTACCTAGGCTATCAGTTCTTTCCCATGGATAATTACGAGTTATCTGAACTTCCACAGATTTTTTTCCGTAGACCATAACATGTCTCTTGATAATTAATATTCTTTGATAAATTAAAACCTAATGAGCCCCTGTTCACCCTTGAAACATATATCAGCATTATAGGAAACTCTCTGAGAATGTCTCTATGGCCTATGTCTCTAACATTTCCTTTTTTGCTTTTGACATTTCACTTCTCCTTTGTCCATCTTGTGGATTTACTTTCGAACTCAAGACTACCAGGTAAAAGGGCTGTGTCTCATCTATTACTGGCAAAGTCTCCAGAAAAGAAAGAGCTCTGGCTACTCTGTCTCTGTCTGCCTCTGCTTCCCTCTGTCTCTGTCTCCCTTTGTTATCTCTGTCTCTCTCTCTCCATCTCCCTCTCCCTCTATCTCTTTGTCCCTCTCTCTCCTGTCTGTCTCTCTTTCCTGAATCCTATTAGTAACATTCAGAAAATAACAAATGTAGGCTTCACATTGGACAAAAATCTCTGGCTTCACTGGAAATATTTCTATATTCTCAATCCTTGTCTTTGATTTCTAGAGAGAATAAGCAGTACAATTCCACATGAGGTCTCATGTTCCATTTCAGTCTGATCCCTTGGCTTCTGCCTGTTTTCCCCAAATGATCCTGTGACATCACAGGTACAAACTCTTATAGCCCACAGACAGTTGACTTCTAGCAGACAGAGTGAGAATAGGGTTTTGATTTTTGCTTTGTTGTTTGTAGAAACAGGTTGGGGTCCTAGATGCCCCATATGTTTTCAGCCAGATATTAATTAACAAATGGAAAGTTTTCCTGCCCAATGGATACTCCCAGCTGATTTAAATCAGAGTAGTGGGAATTGTCAGTTTCATGTAAGGGATGTCAGTTTCTGACATGCCAAAATGCCACTGAGATGCTGATTTGTTGTCTAAAGAAAACTGAAGTCAGAGCTAAAGACAAAGACTGAAGGGTTGACTTTTTGTAAATGACCTATATAATATCAAAATTAATACCTTCACTTTCTTCTACGCAGGGCCAACTCTCCCTTCATCTCTCCCAAGGCCTCTCTTATCTGCCCATTTGGATCTCAAGTCAAATGGTTGGCTAGGGTGCCTAATTCTATGTTTTGTACCATGCCTCCCACATCGTCAGTGCTCAGCAAATGTTAAATAATAATATTTCATTTTTACCCCCTGTAGTTATCTGTCTGAGCCCTGGAATTCAAGCAGGCACTGTGTCTTCTCTACACTCAGCATAGTACTTAATACCCTGCCACTGCTCACAATAAATGTTAAATAATTTTTGTAATAATCCCTTTCAAGGTTGTATCCATTGTCTAGCATTGCTTTGCTATAGCAAACAGCACCGGGTGAAATACAATTATAGAATAAGGGATGGTTAGATTTATGTTCATTTGGGTAATAGAGAGTTGTTTGACTATTGAGATGACTAAGCACCCCTTTCTATGTGCCTTATGAGAGACATAATAAATAGAACATTGCATTTATATAGTGTCTCCTTTTCTCTCCATGGAGGGAGCTCAAAGCAGTTTACAAATATTATTTCATTAAAGGAGCAGGGTTTAAAACTGACAAGATCACCCAGATCCCCTCTCCAGGGAACTGAGCCTTTTCTTTTCATTTTGAAAATTCTCTGTAATGTTCATTGTTATTTGGCTGGATTTGCCAATCACATCCTATAGAGAGGATGCTACACGCCCATCAAAGCTGCCTAACCATCTTCTCTCAGACCCTATGCCTTATAGAATCTGCTTTTCTTTTCTTAGGTCTTATAACTATGTTCTGGGAGCTCCTCTAAGCAGTGCCTTCAATTAATAACATTCTGGATTTAGGGCTGGAAAAAGCCTTGCAAGCCAGTGAGTCAAAAGCCCTCATTCTTCTGACAATGAGTTCAGAGAAGGTAAATGATTGCCTGAACTCACACAGGTCATAAGCATCAGAGATAGGATTTGAACTCACGTCCCACAACACTCCAGTAAATGCTCTTTATGGAAAAGTCTTATAGTTGTGCAGTTAATCATGCCTCTTAATACTTCAGTGGTCTGTATTTCCATTTGATGCGGGGGTGATTCCTTCATCAATAAAGACATCTAACCCTCTATGACTGTGGTGATCCAAAGAGGCCTGAGCCAGGACTTCAGATAATTACCCTGATATCAGTGGACCTGAACAACAAAGACCTCTTTGAGATGCGACTTTTCACTAAGTCAGCTCTGGAGTTCTTTTGATATGGGTTGCACTTATAAGGATGGTATTTGAGTTCAGAGGCTAAGAGGCTCTGCCCCAAAACTTTAGTTGTCCAAAACATTTGCAGGAAGTCAGTTCTTATGCAGATGTTCTTGATAATGTGGCCTTGGCCATTAGGCTTTGAGGCCAGCTCTCAAGAGCATCCTTTCTGATGTAACTGACTGAGATAAGAGATAACTGCCAAAGACTCTATGGCACCTAGGAAACAATAGGCCTTATTACCATGCTACTTCCAGGATACAACAGACTAAGATAATGATTTCTCTTCTTTCCCGTCTTTTGTCTCTTTGCTCTATAAAAACCTTTCCCTGAGTATCAATAAATGGAGTTCATGGTTCTTCCTTGAGCTATCCACATGGCCTTGTCGTTTCTTATTCACGCCTCGGAATCATGCTAAGTGCTGGACACTGAGCAGCCCAGGGCATATGACTTTGTAGATTCTATTATACTGTGGGTTCTTTGAGAGAAGAGGGTTGTTTTTGCCTTTTTTTGTCTTCTCAGTGTTCAGTACATGACTTGGTACATAGTAGGTGTAGATACATACTAAACTTAAGTAAAGAAGCTGCATGAATTGTGGATAGGAAGCTAGGCTCAAAGTCAGGAAGACCTGGCTTCCAGGCTGGATGACCACTTAAGTTATTTGGCATAAAATAGCTAAAGTTCACATATTTATTGGTGAATCAGCAGTTGTTTGATTTTTCATCTTTTTTTTCTTAATGAGCATTTAAAAACACAATTTGGATATAATAGAATTGTTTTAATATGTATCTACCCAATACTTTCCTCATAAGAGTCAGCCACTTTTTTGGTCATGTGGACTGGGTGACAGTAGATTTAATGGAAGTTACTGTGGATGGGAATAGGGACAAAATGAATTTCAATTTTTCACAGGATGAGGGAGGGGGGGACCAATATTGACAAGACCAGATTGTCGGTAGAAATGTTTCAGATTTGGGGCTTTGAAAAAATGAAACAAATCAACAGTGACAACTCTATGAAATATACAGGCACAAGGACTGTATTGTGGTCCCCTCTTAACCTCTCTTGGGTGTCCTTTGGCTTATCTATGTCATTCTTAAAAATCAAAGAAACCAGGGGAAAAAGATGAAAAGGAAGCAGATTCAGCAGCATCAGATCTTAAACTGTATTATTAGGTGAAAGCATTGTTGAAGTGTAAAATGGATATTTTTTATTATTTTAAATTAAAATTTTCTAGTATAAATAAAACCAATGTAGCCAAGAATAGAAGGAAAGCAGAAAATTGGGGAAAAATCTTTCATAGAGAATTTCTCAGATAGGATGTGATTGGGTTGGGACATTGATTTGGTGTAGGAAATAATGCTGTAGTGGAAAGACTTGGACCTATGAAGAAAGACGTTATCTACCTTCAGAGAAATAGATGACAGGTGGAAATAAGCACACTTACAGAAGTGTGCATGAATATATATATATATGTGTGTGTGTGTGTGTTTGTATGTGTGTGTGAGTGTGTGTGTTTATAGATAGTTATGTGTATGTATATATACACATATATATTATAGATAGATTGATAGACAGACAGATGGACATACCTAATTGTAGCCTTCTTTTGGAATTGTCTTGGATCATTGTATTGCTGAGAAGAACTCAATCTATCACAATTGATCATTGTACAATGTTGCTGTTACTGTGCACAGTGTTCTCCTGATTCTGCTCACTTCACTCAGCATCACATAAGTCTTTCTAGGTATTTCTGAAATCCACTCGCTCATCATTTCTTATAGAATAATAATATTCCATTACATTCATGTACCACAACTTGTTCAGCCATTCCCCAATTGATGGACATCCTGACAATTTCCAATTCTTTGCCATCACTAAAAATATATAAGTAAATATAAAATATATATGTATATGTATACACACATACATATCTGCTATAAATATTTTTTTGTACATGCGGGTCCTTTCCCCTCTTTTTATGATCACTTTGGGATACAGACCTAGTCGTGGTATTGCTGGTAATGCAGTTTTACAGTCCTTTGGGCATAACTCCAAATTGCTCTCCACAATGGTTGGGTCAGTTCACAACTCCACGAACAATGTGTTAGTGTTCTAATTTACCCACATTTTCTCCAATATTTGTCTTTTTCCTTTTTCTGTTGGACGCGGTATTCTAAACTACATATTCATTTCCAAATTTACTTTTCTCCTCTGAAAATCGCCCGTGCCTTCAAGATTCTGTTTTCTTTGCCCAGGACATAATGGGACTCAGCAATGCCTTTTCTATTCCTTCAGGTTGTAAGCTCTCTTGTTTGGAAGTTAATGATGGATTGTAAGTGTTGTTTGTTCCCTTTGAAGTTAGTGCCCCAATCTAGTTATTGCTTCACTTGGACTGAATGGTCTACAGTTGACTCAGAAGAATGTTTGTTTCTAAATCCATAATCTTAGAATGGTATGGGGTAGGAGGCACCAATTTTGGAGTTGTATGATCATAGATGTAAAGTTAGAAGGGACTTCAGAGGCCATCTGGCCCAACCCTCTTATTTTTCAGAGGAAACTGAGAGCTTGAGGAGAGAAGTAAGTTGCCCAAGGTGAAGGGAGTGCTGGGATATGAACCCAGGTCTTCTGTCTCTAATTCCATCCTACTTTTTACTGTATTGTGCTGCCTCCCCGATATAGGACCCAGTTCCAAGTCTTGTGTCTGACATTTACCTGTGTGACTTTGGACAAGTCACTGCCCCTCCCTTTGCCTCAGTTTCCTCATCTGTGAACATGAGGGGATTTTGTACTAGTTGGCCTCTGGGGTTCTTTCTAGTTTCAACTCTAGAATCCTACAAACTCCATACAGAACTCCCAGATAGGTAACAAGTCACCTTGTTACCTATCTGGGAGTCACCTAGAAGATACTTGGTAGATTGATTGGTTTTTATGTGAATATTCCCCATCTAGTTTCTTGACAGTAGGCAGGTTCATTGGTGTTTCTTGCTATCCTCCTGCCTCCCCTGCTCCCCACTCCAAGATTTCTTCCAGCCTATTCCTTTCTGGGCTCTGATTTTACTTAGCAGGCAGATGGGATCTTTTCCAGGCAAATGACTTGATGAGTCTTCATTTGAGGGGAAATAATAAAAACAGCAACAAAGCCAGAGACACATGAATCCAAAAATACACCTAATAAGGTTGAGATGTGTCATTGGATGCCCCTGTAGTGACAGAGAAAACAAGAGATCAAGACATTTCTACCATAAAAGGATGGATTTTGGAAGATGGGTGGTTAGGCAAGTATCAAGTCTTGGGTTGATCCCATGGAATGAGGCTGCTATTATAGGTTTGGACAATTTGTGGGGAGGGAGAAATGTAATTTATTTTTGTTTTTGTTCTTATTTTTTTTTAAACATTCAAACTGTTTAATAAGGTGAAAATTAACATCAGTTTAAACAGGTTTCAGTCATTTTCAACCACTCATAACCGATTTGATATTTGGGTAATTTTAAAAGTTATAAGAACAATCATAAACCACAGTCAGAAACATTTTAAAAAAGAAATATGTTATGTAAACCAGTAAGAACCAACTTGATCAGGTCTGCATACTATTTTAAATTTGAAAAAAATATAATCTAAAAACTAAAAATAGTTTTAAAATACAATCTTTGTTTATATTTTTATTTGTTTCATTCTGAACTTAAGAAATAAAACAAGCATTTCCATAACATAGTAGAATAGAGAAAAAAGGTGATTGTATACAAAACTGCAAATTTATTATGTACAACTTGCTATTCCTTTTAAAATATATAATAAAATTATAATATAACTTTCTAATTTAAAAACCATAAAGACTCATGAGTATGTTTAAGTTTTGAATTTCTTTGCCTCTTTTAATGTTGCAAAAACATTCACAGCAGCTAAAATGTTCAATTTAATTTAATGATTTAAATTCTCTTCTAGAATCTGTTATAAACAGGTCCCTGCATTAGCCTGGGGAATATGCAAGCATAAATAGGCTACTGTTCCTGCCCTCACGGAGTTTTGAAGAGGGATATGCTATGTCCACAACCATAATAGAAAACATGCTGATCAAAAGCTATAGAAGGTGTGGGGAAGGAAAGGTTGTTATGGCTAGTGGCATTGTACTCAGCTCATCCAGGGAAGAGAAAAGCTGCCCAGTGGAAGAACAAAGCCTTGATGCTTTCTATCTGGTGCTGTTGATGCTGCTTGTGTGTGTATATGTGTGTGTGTGTGTGTGTGTGTGTGTGTGTGTGTGTGTGTGTATGAATGAATATGTATGCATAGATAGACTATTTATGTGTGTGTGTGCACATAAACACAAACATATCAGCAGTAGAACAGCTAGTCACAACCGATTCTGCCACCCCCAGCAAAAGGGTGAAAGTGGGATTCCAGTCACAGGGGAGTAAAAGCAGCATGGGCAAAGTAGAGTATGGGAAATGTTTAGAGATAGCAGAAGATGGGTGAAGCCATACTACAGGAGGCATGATAATAGTGTTGGTTATATTGGATGCATGAGATGGATAGATAGTGTCATGGAAGCAATGGCCATGACCTTGGACAGACTTCAGGAGATAGTGGAGGACGGAAGGACTTTGCGAGCTATGGTCCATGAGGGTCATGAAGAATCAGAAACAACTGCAAAACAAGATTGCTGCTGAAATCTTTTGTTACTCAAATTCTTTGATTCCGTAGGTTGAAGTTAGATCATGGAGCAATTGGATCGCTAGGTTAAAGAACTTGGTAGGCAATATGGAACCATCTGAGGATTTAGAACAGTGGGGTAACATTATCTGCCCTATGATTAAAGATAGATTGAAGGTGGGAAGGTCTAAAGGGGGAAAGATCATGGAGGAGGTTATTGGAAGACTCAAATTGGGTATAAATAAAAACTACTGGAGTGAGAGTATAAAAGAGGAAATAGACATGGAAATCAACTAAAAGAGTTGGTAATTTGGTTAGATGGGGGAGTGGGAAGACTTCACTATGATATCAATGTTTCAAATACGTAACTGGCTGAATGTCATATGCTGAATTTGAGGCACTGAATTGCCTCAAGGCAGAAGTGTTGGGCAGGTAGTTGGATATGTGGGTTTGAAGTTCAGAAAAAACCTAGATCTGGAACTATATAATTGGGAATAATGAATGTAGAAATGAATGATAACTAAAAATGTGGCAATGGGTGAAATCCGGATGAGAGAGATAGTTCAGAGAGACTAGAACAGAAATCTTTAAGGGGCACAGAAGGTGAGGAGAAGCCAGCAACAGGAGATAAAGAAGGAAAGACCATAAAGATGGAGAATGTAGTACCCATGGGAGACATCCCTTCAAAAAAAGCATTTACTGAAGATAGATAGCATAGGAGCTGGAGTACTGGCCTTTGGAATCAGGGAGACCTGAGTTCAAATACAGCTTCAGACATTTACCAGTTGTATGACTCTGTACAAGTTGCTTAATTTTCCCCAACTCATTTTCTTCATCTATAAAATGGGGTAATATATTACCACTTTAGAAGGTTGTTGTGAGAATCAAATTAGATATTTATAAAGTATTTTAGAAATCTTAAAACTCCATATAAATGTTAGATATCATCATCATCATCATCATCATCATCATCATCATCATCATCAATGACTTTTTTATACCCCAATACCTCACTCTTATGGAACCTTCCCTGGTAACAAAAAAATGCAGCTAAGTAAAAGAAACAAACATTGGCCATGTCTAACAAATAATTCTTCATCCTGAACTTTTAGTCTACCACTTCAATATGAAGAGTAGGATGGTATGGTTAGAGAGGGCTGGAGGAGAAAGGAAATTGTTTGGAACAGTAAGGATCAATATATGGTGATAGAAGGATTGCCAAGCAGCAAATGGAGGTCTCACATTTCATTATTGTGAAATTTTGACCTAGGTATCCATAGGATGGATTTTTCTGGGACATTTATTTTTCATTTCATTGTTTTTTAATTTTAATTTTAATTTTCATTCATATTTTTTCAAATATCCAGAGTCACATAGCAGGTCACTGACAAGTCTGAAAGTAGTCATAGTTCAGCTAGAGCATTGTAATATTCATGTTTAAATGGCAGAAGAAGCATGCAGTATTGTATAAAGATAACTGATTGAGTGGGTGCTGGAAATCCTGGGTTATGCTTTCTTCTTTGCTCTTGTCTAGCTATGATCAAGTCTATTAGTATCATTTGGCTTTGATTCCTTCATTCTTCAAAGGAAGGTATTGGATGGTTTCTAAAGTCCTTTCCAGTTCTGACATTCTGTGATGTTGTGATTCTGAGGTCATTACCACCTCTAAAATGCATTCATTTTTCCTTTCAGCAAACATATATTTTTGATTAAGCCCCACTGTGCTAGCTGCTACAATTCTATTTCTTATGAAACAAATCTCTTGCTTTTTCTCAGACAGATATCAATTTCATGTTGCCTGGAGTTTCATAAACAAGCCCTGGGTGATTGATACTTATAATTTGTTGCTGGCAATGATGGGCATGGTTATGCCATCAAGTAGGGTATTATCAAGCATTACTATTTTATTTTAGAGTTTTGCTATTTTACACAAGGGGAAACTACATGATCATTAAGTGGTTAGATATAATCATGGAGCAGGTCAGTACATTTCCAGTAGAAATGAGATGGAAGTAAATGAGATTGAGCTTGGGAAAAATGTCAACCAATCACATCTCAGATGGGAATAAATGGCTGTCTCTTGATTGGCTGCTGGCAGAATCCACAGGAAGTGATTAATGTTTGGCTTTTCTGGGTTCCCTAGGACCTCTTCCCAGGAGAATGTTAATATAAATGGAAACTCAGCCATATTTTTAAACTATCTGTCATAGTAGAGAGATTTTCAGAGCTTTTGGATTAAAGAGATTTTTGAATGTATGTATGAGCAATTCATGGACTGACTTTTTATTTCAGCAAATATTAAGATGTATTATCCCTTGAGGTTTGTTATTAACCTCAGGTTCACCTCCGTTAATATTTACTCCTCCGGTCAATAAATCTTGAAATGCATTTCAACAGTAGCCAATATCTGGGTATTATGAGTTATTAATCTTGCCCAAGATAGAAAATGGTATGAATATTTTTCTTTTGCTAGAGTCTTTTTTTTCAGTATTTTTTTCCCTTTCTTTTTAGGTGACATAAAAAAAAAGCTAATTCTTCTCTGAATTTCTGCACTGTCTATTTATTTTTAGAAACTGTTAAGATTGTGACTCCAGACTGCTCTGTAGCATAAAGGGGTCAGAATGACAATATCCTTAGTCACTTCTCTGAAAATTACTGTCACCTGAAGGAAATAAGAAATGATTGTCCCTCACACCATAGCTAGTTGTCATTTAACTATTTTTCTTTGATTCAAGCAAAATGTGAGACACAAACATTGTAAAGCAGAGAGTTAATGATCCTGCTGTGTAATCTACTGAGTGTGGGGAACTTGTTTATTTTCTAGGGGCTGCATTTTAAGAAGGACCCTGAAAAGCTTATGTGCTTGCAGAGAAGGGGAAGAAAGCTGACAAAGTATAGGTAGGGATGAATATAAAGAATTCAGAGACTTATATGAGCTGATTCAGAGTGACATTGAATAGCTGTGTGATCCTGGAAAAGTTACTTAAGCCCTGACTGTGGATAGGGGTATAGTTCATGATTGGACAAGAGACAGAAAGGGTCATTGGAGGTAAAATGGATAATTTTTATTAAATTAAATTAAAAAGATATTGCAAAATAAAGCAAAATAAAGCAGCCAAAATAAGAACAAAAGCAGGAAACTGAAAGGGAAATTTTACAGCAAGTATTTTTTGATAAAGGTCTCATTTCTCAAATATATAGGGAGCTGAACCAAATCTGTAAAAATAAGAACAATTCGCCAATTGATAAGTGGTCAAATGACAGTTTTCAAAAAAAAATCAAAGCTATCAATAGCCATATAAAAACTCCCTAAATCATTAACAGAATTATAAATTAAAACAACTCTAAATACCCTTTTGTTCCCATCAAATTGGCCAAAATGATTTGAAAAGAAAAATGACAAATGCTGGAGGGAATGTGGAAAAAACAGGTATGCTAATACATTGTTGGTGGAGCTCTGAATCAGCCCAACCATTCTGGAGAAGAATTTGGAACTATGCCCAAAGGGCTACAAAACTATGCACATGCCCTTTGATCCAGCAATACCACCATTAGGTCTATACCCCAGAGAGTCAAAGAAAAAAGGAAAGAACCCATATGTACAAAAATATTTATAGCAGCTCTTTTTATAATGGCAAAGAATTGAAAACTGAGGGAATGCCCATCAGTTGAAGAATGACTGAACAAATTATTGTGTATGAATGTGATGGAATGCTTCTGTGCTATAAGAAATGATGAAGAAGATGGTTTGAGAAAAACCTGGGAAGACTTTTATGAACTGATGCAAAGTGAAGTGAGCAGAACCAGGAGAATATTGTACACAATAACAGCTACATTTTAATGATGATCAACTGTGAAAGACTTAGCAACACTGATGTGTGTATATACATATATGAATATATATGTGTTTATTAATGTATATTGGCATACATGTATGCACATATATGTATATATGACTGTGTATGTACATACATGCATACATTCATATATGCACACATATACATACATATATGTATGCATGCATACATGAAAGTTGGCAAAGGGCATTGGAACCATGCCTGAAAAGGTTGTTCTGCTTGGAGAAAAGGCTATGTGGCCCTAGGTAAATTACTTAGTCTCTCTCTGCCTCCTTCTCCTCATCTATAAAATAAGAAGGTAGGACTTGATAACCTATAGCACTCCTTTCAGCTCAGCTAAATCTCTTATCCCATGGTATGATAACTTTCTCTATTTGCCTAATCCAATACAGTAAACATTAACCAAGCACCAGCTGTGTGGAAAGCTATGGTTCCATCATAACATTGCAGATGTGGAAGGGACCTTTGAGGTTATCAGGTTCAACACCTCGTTTTACTCAGCAATCAAAAAATCAACATTTATTAAATATGTACTATGTGCCAAGCACTGTGCTAAGTTCTGGAGATATAAAAAAGATTGTGCTCTAGAAGCTTACAATCCAATGAGGAAATGGAATCCAGGGAAGACGTGACTTACCCAAGGTCCCACAGGTAGGAAAGGGCAGAGCTTGTTTTGAACTTAGGGGCTGTGATGCCAAATCCATGCTCCCTTTTCACTATGCTGGATTGCTGTGAGGTCATGTGACAGTGGATAAATAACCACTCTCATAATCTGGACAACCTGGGTCTAAATCTGTCCCTGACACTCGCTCACCCTGATGCTTGCTTACCCCTGGGTAACTCATTCAACCTCCAGGTGCTCTAGGCAATTCCCTAAGATTTTTAAATTGTATAACAGGTGCTGATCTGTATTGACAAAGGGAATTTCTTATGTTGAATGACAACAGTTTCTATCCCTATATGTGTGTGAATGTGAGGAGAAGGGAGTGACTCTAAGGAATCAACAAAAGCTCATGTTCTTAGTCTTGAAGGAAATTAGGTATACTACATGAGGAAGGTGAGGAGTGAGAGCATTCCAGGCATGCCTTGGAAGGACTGAAATATATAGAGAGATTGCTCCAGAGATAGAATTGCAATTCCCTTGCAATTTGGATTAGAAATTGGCTTGTGAATGAACAAGTGAGAGCAGGAAGGGAAACTGATTCCAAAGGGATAGTCCCACACTGGGGAATTGTTTGGCTCAGGGTGAATATAAGGCAGGACTCTCCAATGAGCTGATTGGCAGAAATGCCAACCCATATTCCAGGTGGAGGGGACCACACTGACAAAAGGGTGGAGCCCAGAGGTGAGTGGCAGCCAGCTCCTCTGAGGTCCAGTGAGAGTCACGAGATTGGCATTTATCATTTAGCCCCAGAGCACCCTTGTTGTGGGGTGGTGTTCACCTCAGGTGAGGCTGAGTGCTTGTTTAAAAAGTCAATTTCCTAGAGCCCTGAATGCTGCAGAAGCCTGAGTCCTGGCCATAGCATCCCCTACACTGTCAAACAGACAAAGGCAACCAAAGTTGTAACGGTTAGCAATGAAGAGATACTGAAGATTTCTGAGTACAGAAGGCCTAACAACATGGAAAGCCAGTCTGGCAATAGCCTGAAGGATGCATTGGCCTGGAGTGAGAGGTTAGAGTCAGGAAACTTACTCTCTCCCCTTAAAGGACATGGGGGATTTGTAAACAGTTATCTCACCTACTTGCATTCTTTAAAAAGATGCATTGGGGGGGCGGCTAGGTGGCGCAGTGAGTAGAGTGTCGGCCCTGGAGTCAGAAGGACCTGAGTTTGGATCTGACCTCACACACTTAACGCACACACAAACAAAAACCTAGCTGTGTGACCTTGGGCAAGTTACTTAACCCCAATTGCCCTCCAAAAAGGAAAAAAAAAGAATATTTCGGGGCGGCTAGGTGGCACAGTGAGTAGAGTGTCGGCCCTGGAGTCATAAGGACCTGAGTTCGGATCTGACCTCAGACACTTAACGCACACACAAACAAAAACCTAGCCATGTGACCTTGGGCAAGTTACTTAACCCCAATTGCCCTCAAAAAAAAAAAGCAAAAAAAAAAAAAGATGCATTGGGCTTATTGGCCAATGGTTAAGAGAGCTCTGGTGTTCCTTTCAGTTCTCCTATTCCACAAAATGCTTCCCTGGACCATAGAGTTCTTGGATAATAGGGTTCAGATTTAAAGCTACGGGAGTCCATAGAGCCCAACCGATCATTTTCCAGCGGAGGAAACTGAAGTTCAGAGAGGGTACGTGAATTGCCAAATATCCAACAGGTAGTAAGTTGAGGCAGCTGGCTGGTAGAGTGAATAGAGAGCTAGGCTTGGAATTAGGAAGATGGGTGCAAATCCTGCCTGAGACACTTGCTGTGTGACTCTGGATGGACAAATCATTTAACCTCTCTTGGACGCAATTTTCCTGACTCACAGGGTTGTTGTAAGGATCAAATTAAATGATTAAAAGCCCTTTGTACATTTGAAAAAGCTTTATACATAAAACTACTGGGGCTGGGACCTGTGATTTCATTGGCCTAGGGAACTGCTGTTTGAGGAAACTTTCTTTTTCTTTTTTTTTTTAAGCAATTGGGGTTAAGTAACTTGCTCAAGGTTACACGGCTAGTCATTATTTATGTGTGGGTGCTCATTTTCTGAGGCCGGATTTGATCTCGGGTCATCCCAACTCCGAGGCCGAGGCCGGTGCTCTTACTCATTGAGCCGCCTAGCCGCCCCTTTTAGGGCAATTGGGGTTAAGTAACTTGCCCAAGGTCACACGGCTAGGTTTTTGTTTGTGTGTGTTAAGTGTCTGAGGCCGGATCTGAACTCAGGTCCTTCTGACTCCAGGGCCGGTGCTCTACTCACTGCACCACCTAGCAGCCCCTGAGGAAACTTTCTATATTGATTCTCTACCTTCTGTACAATTTACAGTCTTAGAGAGTCATCTAGAACCCAGCCAGTATGTGTCATAGCAGAGACTGGAACCTGAGTCTTTGTGGTTTGGAGCCTGTCTCTTAGTCGTTATTACTATTAAGTGACAGAGGTGGCTATGAACTGAGTTCTATGACTCCAGGAATGCTATAGGGCAGTTTATCTAGTCCCTCCCATTTGTGGTCCAAGAAGGATAAGCTATCAGCAAATCACACAGGTGATGGGGGGATCACATGGCTGGAATTTGAACTTGGGTCTTCTGATTCCAAATCTAGCAGCCTTCCCATTATGCCATGAGAATCTCCCTTTTGCTTGTCCCTTTCTCATTCCTTCCATGCTCCACATGGAGAAGGCATTTAATCAATGTTTGTTGAAGTTGGAACAGAATGTAATAGGACTCTTTTTAGATTGCCTTGTTATCTGAAGGCTCCATCAAAGGCTCCTCTGGTGTTTCATTGGTGTGAAGGTGGCCAGCCCTGTCACTAGAAATCCCAGTGTTAGCAGTAAAAGACAAACTCAATTCTCTATCTGAAAACCAGTGAGATACATTTGATTTAAAAGGATGATCGGGAGGAAACAGCCATCATTTCTCCCCTTTCTGGGGACAGCCCCTGCTCATCCCCTTGCCATTTTTAGAACCACAGACAGGCTTCATCAGCTGCCATCCTCCTTCATTGGCAGCTGACTCCCTTCATTGGCTGACCACTCAGGCCTGAATTAACCATGAGTTGGTGCTGTCAGGGTAGTGAAAGTATGGATGTCCTGTACAGACTGTTGTTTGCATAATGTATTGAGCATGCATGTTTAAACAACATGGAGCAGTTCATTAATCCTAAATACAGTAACTGAGCTCAAGCCCCTGTGACTCTCCTCCCTCTTGAATCTGAATCCAGGCCAGCTGAGAGCCTTTGTTGAGAACAGGAGCCCCTATGATTTTCCTAAACCATTTGATGGGACTTGATCATTCTGCTTGATGTGGCCAGAGGAGAACAGTTACTAACAAAATGAAACAAAGCTGATAAAAACAGCCACAAGTCAATGAGTGCAGTGGAAGGCTTTCCATCAGGGAAGGCTCTCCTAAGCTAGACCGTGAACATCAGGTGGACTGCTGATCGGGTTTCCATGTCTCCCTGGTATTTAGTCTGGTGCCCTGTGGGGAGAAAGCAGTTAATATTGAGCAATTCCACTTTTAAATTATTTATTATTTAATTATCCCACTTTTTATTGGGTCCAGGTATTTGAAAGTTCTATCTAGGGTTCCTCTGATATTTGGCTAATACAGAGATGGCCAGAGTCAACACTAGATATCTTGGTCACTGAGGCAAAAACCACAAAATGGATGCATGAGTGGGCAGAGCAGAGCCTTGGACAATTTTTCAGTCATCAGGGGAGCTACCATTAGAATTCGGAACCAGCTGGGCTGGGGATTAGATGGCCTAGGAGTCAGAAGGTGGAGGGTGCATTGGACTGGAGTCAAGAAGATTTGATTTTAGATTGCTGTGTTACCTAGGGAAGTTACTTGACTTCTCTGGGTCTCAGTTCCTTCATTTTAAAATAGGGTGTTAAACAGAGTTCTCTTCCAGTTGTAAATCTATGGTCTTATGATTCCACCAGGGTTGGCAAATGCTGCCCTCCACCCTGTGTGAATCATGAGCAGTTTTTGTAAGAGCTACTAGCTGACATGGTCTATTTCAGTCAAATAAATTTGAGCTGAGAGAGGGTCTTTCTGTTGCTGAAAGACTGGATCCATACACCATTCCATACACTTCTAGCCACCCTTCTAGACTTTTCCCCAGATAATAGGGAAAAGGTAAATGGCTTGGGGGAAGCTGGCAGGCAGAAGCATAGGAAAGTCCTCTTTGGGCCCTTGAAATGATAACCTATACAGAATAGCATTGTACCACAGAGATATGGAGCAAGAAGAAGGCAAGGAAAGCAGGAAAGCAGTGTTGAAGTGTGGCCCTCTAAATTTCAATGCTCTGGTCAAAGATCTGATCCCCTCA